>LQNK01000508.1:690317-732506 GCA_001586405.1 Phoebis sennae
CCTATTTCCCTACCTAATTCCCCTTTTTCTTTTTTCCAAAAGTTTCCTTAATCTTTTAACCTTTACGTTTGTCCTAATTCCTACCCAAATCCAAAAGCCTTGGTGGCTTTGCAAAGAAGGAAACTTGATAATGGCAGAATGCACTACGTGCCAGTTGTCAAAGGCGAAAAGAATGAATGAATGAACTTGATCAAGTATTAAATGTCAGAGTTATAAACGTTAAACGAAGTGATGTGAATAATGTTGTCGATACTTTTCATTTGTAGATTTCCAAAGATCAAAAAAAAGCCTTGATGTTTGTGTCGTTTTATCTCGAGGGCTTCTAAAACGTCTAACTTTCTTCCTTTTTGCCTCACTTGCAAGTATCTTATATCTATATTAGGGTCAAAAGTGTTAAGAAAGTATTTATACTGGATTTTAGAATGCAGGGTCGAATATTTCGCATAATATAAATACTTTTTTAACATGGTAGCAGAGTATTACTAATAAAGAAAAGTTATACTGTTTAAAAGAAAAGTAGTGATAAAAATCTGTGACTAAACATGGATAAGTCGCTCGAAAGTGCGTCCAAAGTAAAGATCGAGTGCCTTGTCGGCAAAGATTTTAAGCATTGGAAGTATAGGATTAGAAATGTGTGCAAAGGCTTCCCTGGTGCAATTGGTATCATTGACGGGACTCTTAAGGCTCCCCAGGAACAAAACACAAATTATGACTGTGAAAGTAAGCTGAAAGAATATCAAGCTCTAGACAGTCTCGTGTTAACGCTATTAACGAACAACATGACCAACGAAGTACTTGACCAAATCATGCGCTTCGAGTCTGCAAAAGAGGTGTGGGACGAACTACAACGTCTGTATTGTGGTTGTGCATAAGAAAAAAGCTATGAACTTTGCTTACAATTCTTCAATTTCAAGAAGGATCCTGATCACGACATAAAGAAGCATGTATCTCCACTTAAAAATATCTGGCATGAATTGAATAGTGAATTAGAAGCCAGATACTTGGAACTCTACCGAACAACTTCTTTGCGTTCAAGTCGAATTTGCTTCTTCTAAATAAAACGGAAAGGACAATTGAAAATTTAACAGCACAGCTAAGTACCTACGAAAAAGCACTAGAATGCAACACTGAAGAAAGCGAAACTAAGAAGGAAGTACTAGTAGTGAAGACAGAGAAAACAAAAGATAAAGGAGCACCAATATTCAAGTGCAACTATTACGGATTATTTGGGCACAGAGCCATGCCGTAAATGGATACAAGATGGACGTCCGTCAAAGCCGTCGTGCAGCAAGACGAATGTAAATATCACCGTGTTAGCCGTAGGAGATAATCTACCTATTGATGACAAGAACTGGTATGTTGACAACGGAGCGACTAGACATGTTACGCATCAAGGAGACATCTTCGAAAGCTTCGAGCACTTGACGATGCACATAAAGCTACTGTCACTGCAGCTAATGGGCAAACCATAAAAGCCATTGGTAAAGAAGATGAGGCGAAAGTTAAGAGGATTTTACGCTACATAAAAGGCACAATAGATCATGTACCATGCGGAAATCCTCCACTGCGACAAGCTGTTTAGTATGCTACAGTGATGCAGATGAGTGAGGGAGATGAGACAACAGGTCACTCAGGAGGCAGCAATTGCCTGGCAGAATTCAGTTGCAATTTCCTCCACAGAAGCGGAGATAATGGCTGCTAGTGAGACGGCAAGAGAGATTATATGGGTTAAGAAAGTCCTTGAGTTCACGGTGTCTGGAGAAGTAAATGCAGAGCTGTATCTCGATAGTGAATCAGCAATACGCCTGGTCCATGACCCGCCTTACGAACGCCACCAGAGAACGAAGCACATACAAATTCGACATTTCTTTGTGCGAGAGTGTGTGTCAAACGATGATCCTCAAAGTGGAAGCAGCGAAGCAGTTGGCTGACTTCCTGACCAAGCCGCTGTTCAAGCCAAGACTCAAAGAGTTGAGGTCTTTTATAGGCTTAGCCTAGAAAAACGAGTGGGGATGTTAAGTGATGAGGCTTGTCTTGACTTTTGATATGACATGACTTTTACCTTTTATAATTCTGACGTTTTGGTGAAAAATAATAAACTATTTAAAATTACTCGTAATCTTATATTTCGCATAATAATCGATCCTACATTCTAAAATCCAGTATAATTACTTTCTTAACGATACCAACCGCTGATACATAGTCTGTGCAGCCATCAGGCTGCTGCTTTAAAATAAGACTGTCAAGCCTTATTTTAAACTGACAAGTTCGCCGCAGATAGATCTTTTGGAATTGCTTAGATCAGCTATGCTCTAAGTTGTAATAAATATTCTGGAAAAAAACAATTTCAAACAAAGTATTTGCTCAAAACCACCAATATCATGTCCTCTTCAAAAACTTCCTAAAGTACCAATCGTTCATCACAAACGCCAGCAAAATGAACAAACCAGTCCAAGTAAAAGAAATTTAAGACGACAAGTAACCATTACTTGTGTCTCTTATTTGCTATCTATACCTGTTGCATAATGAATGAAAATGAAATAAAAAATAAAATATACAACAGAAATGCTTGAAATAACTTTGTAAGAAATAAAAAACGAGACTGAAAGAATGTTCATTATCACCGTGGTCAGAACATACTAAATTTCCAGTCAAATGTTGAACGATAAACTTCATGAGTTTCAACGATATTGATTTCAGAATTTCAGATTTCATAAGAGACGAATCTCTTACTGTACAATGGGTTATTATGAAGGCTGAGATTGGTCCAGTCACCAAAGAAGTATTATTTTATGACACTCGCTACAACAAGTTTAACGACGAATGTCCGGGCTGTTATTGGTATACGCGCTTCTTCAAAAGCAACTAATTACCAAATATATATAATCATGATATCACAAAAGTTAATAAAAAGTGCATATTTTGTGGTGAAACAGCTCTCCAAAAAACAATTCAATTTACAAACAAACCGGTTCTCCGAAAATCCCGAACATCATACGATGTTCAGATTTCGATCGAATCCTCATTAAATGAAATATATCACCCACAGTGCTATAAATTATTTACAGCAATAAAAGTACCGCAAGATTTTCCGTATTTATGATGATGATGATGTAGATGAAAAAAAAATACTCAAAAAAATTTAATGTTTTATCATTTTTATCTCCTGAGTTTTTGGTTTAAAAAAATTTAAAGAAAAATTATAATCGTCAGATTAAGCGAATCCCTCTAGATAATTGTCAGATTAAGAGACAGCACGTCTAGGGCGTACAGACGAACGATATAAATCTTAATTTGACGCGCTCGAGTATTTCAAAATGGCGAATTTATTTTCATATTCAAATAAGGGCCGTGACTTTGCGTCACATCCAAATCGTCAGATTATTATATAAAAGCATTTTTTTAGGTTCACTTAACATCCCCTTCGAAAATCTCACGCGCTCGTTAATTTTTTTTTTAATTTTTACGGCCACCCCCACCATGGAAACGGTTAGATTAACATATGTACATTTTCAAAAATACGTAGGACATATTATATGACATTAATATCTGACACACTCGAGTATGTCCATGGAAGTGATCCTTTTTACATTTTTGAAAATTTATAGCGGCTTCCCCCACCGATGAAACGATATGTATTATATGACATTTTTTCTTCTAATTATCTAAGCTTCTCAACCCAATAGGCCTCTATAACGCTCGAGTAAATCCCGACTTAGCATCGTGGGCTCCCATACCAACATGAAGATATCTATTCTATCGGACTATTCGATACTGATATTTAGATATCATGCTGACGAATATTGAACACCTGAAAACTTCAGAAGTCTGGATCGGCGAGCATTGCCAACTCCAAGGTCTGAGTTGGAAATGCTCACCAATACGATCGATGCATCCACCCTATACAATAAATTAGACCCAGACATTTCGTAGGCTTTCAACTTTGCATGCGTTCACGAGTTTCGATTATAACCCAGCATTATACCGACAAGGGAAAAAGAAACCTTAACAATTTGTTCACGGGTTGCGTTCATAACCCATTCTTGCAACGACGAAAATTGACAACTTCTAATGAATTCAGAAATTCCAGAAAGTATTGTTGGATTTGGGATTAAAGGAGCATAATATACAATGTTGATTGTTTGAAATGTACATTCTTTTATTTGCCACTTGTATGAGTTTAAAAACCTAGAGACGATGTCCATCATGCCAGGATTGTCATCTTCAATAAAACGTATCACAACGCTTCTCCTTGAGTATCAGGAATTACGATGCGTACAACTTGCCTGTCAATCAGAGTAACTTAAAATAGTGTTGCGTACAAGATTCATTACATGCTTGTGCAGTTATGCCCATAATGCAAAAATTATTGACCTTTTTACCAACGGTGGAAAGTAGTCGACAGAAAGTACTAGATGATCTTGATTGAAGGTAGTCATATTACCTGATGCTGAGGATACTTCTGAATCAGACCAAAACTGACTGATCAAAAATATCTGCCGCAATGATGAGTTTAATAATATCTGACACACGTACGCGGCATTAATATCTGACACTATTTATTGGGAGAAAATAATATGTGATAATAATTTCTCATCGACGTTTTGTCAGAAGAAAAAAGAAGTTTTTCAAATTTGTTAATAGTGTCAAATGCCACGTCAAACAAAAAAACGATTCAAACACTATGAATAAAATAAGGTTTTATATTGTGATAATATATTTAAATTAATTATTATTTCGTCATAAAGAAAATAAATAAACAAATAGTATAAGACGAGAATATATTATATGAAAACAATGTTTTATTATTAAATTATTTTGTTTTTATTTAAATCGCATCGAGTCAGATATTATTTCCAAATTGAATTGACGTCTGATATTTTTGCTGTGTACGTGGGTCAGATAATATTGAACTCATCCTTGAGGCATATAATTATACATATTTTTAATAATTTGTCCATGGACACATATATATGCTTCCAACTGTACACTTAGTCTCGAATAATTAAAAAAACATGTTATACGTGTAAAAATGATGTTAAATATTTTTATAATTTACAAATACGCAATCCGAGGCTGAACTTGAATCAGACGCGGTAGATGATTCTACCGATGAAGATGATGATCAAACACAAACTCAAATATTTATTTTCCCAGAGGGTATATAAACTCAGGAACCCGGTAACACAACATATGTCGACTCTAAAATACTATGTTACATATTATATTGGTCACGGTTGGTAAATCACACACATATACAGCAACTGATTCGAAGTGAAGTTCGTCCCTTTTTTCTAGTACAGGTTCAATTCCACGATTACATGATTGAAATAATCAAAGTTCATCGTACCCGCAGAATTACGTTTTTTAAAGAATAATGTTATAAAAAATCTTAACTTATGTCGAAGTAAATAAAACCAATAATGTGCAACATCAATTTATTAAATGTTTTAAAGATACGACTTTATTCTTACATATTATTTGCTTTTATGTGAAGTTACACGTAGAATTTTATGTATTATGAATTAAATCCAAAATTTATAAAAATATATTTAAGTTTACTTATAACTACATAAATACATTCATATAAAATGTCAGGTCATTTAAAATCCTTTTATTCATTCACATTGTCCATCCCCATCTTTACATTCCGGTTATACTACTTGTATCTTATGTAAAAAATATCACCTTAATTTTTTAATACAAATAATTTCACTCAAATGTATTTTTATAAAGTAAATCCTATCCTCATAGGGTTTACTTTATATGTATTTTTGGATTTTTTTTTACTTATTAATTATTATCTCTATTTCTTGGTTAAAACAAACCCGTTATCGTTTGTGATTGCGACAATTAAAAGACAACATAACCAGATGGTTTTGTTTGGATAATGGTAACAGTATGCTTAGAACCTATTTTTAAAACTCTTTTCTGTATAAGTAAATGCGTTAGAAAATGGACTTATCAAGCATACATAAATCCAATCTATACATTAGGTTGGGGAAAAAGTCATCCATTAAGTATGCATTAAATTAAAAATGGCTTAAATATGCAGTTTTGTTGCATAATTCAAAAGTAGCCTCATAATGCCTCTCACATAAAAATCTTGGCCGTCATCGGCGAAAAACTAAAGTTTTTACAATCTTTTCTTGATCTCCATTTCTCACCACTCACGAAGTTCTACAATCCGAAAAAAGGTGATAATTCGCTTGACACGTCCGAACTATATGATGGATAAATACTTCCCAACCAACCTCATTGAGTTTCTGACGGGCCACTACGTACGTTTTTGGCCTTACATTATGATGGAACACAACAACTCTTCTGTAAGCCAATTCTATCCGTTTACGGTTAATTACAAACTTCATTTTTTGACTTTAGAGATCTTAATTTAGTGTTGTGAAAGTAACTTATTTCATTAATTTTATGGACATTTTCAACAACAGGTATACCTATACTAAGTGTATCTTTAACAGGAAAATTCCTGAACGAAAGCGAGGAATACAAAATTGCACATAACTAGCTGCTATAGTATTGGTACCATAAGCGCTTTGAGAAATTCAGTAGTCTGGTGCAAACCATATTTTCGCCTGTTTCATAGAAAAACTGTAAAATGTACCGAAATTTCTCTTTGTGGACCTTCATGGTCAACAGCCTGTATAACTGGCTGGGAGAAACAAACGACAGTAAAATATTTTTTAGTGTAAATGTTATCTTGAAAACGAGTATAAAGTTGAAATAATTTGATCCCTACTTTATGAGATATCGATCAGAAAAGGCATAAACCAAGAAAATGTTGGATTTCTTTTTCCCCAACATATTATAAAAATATGTAATAAATACATAAATATACGTCACATACAAGACAATAATTTAATTATAAGTTACATAACTTTTAACAAGACATTTAATATTATGCGTTTAAATTAATTTTGAATGTATTTAATTAAAAGGAATTACCCTGTATTACGACATTGGGTGTTACGGTTTATAGCATCGAAGCTTACAACAAAACTAAAACAAATTAAAAAAAATTGTGCGATAGTAAGTTGGAGGTTTTATTTTTAGTTAAGTCTGAGGTTGTCATAGATGAGAATTGAAAGCTTAATCTGACGCAGTAATTAATTTATGTATGTAATTACAGCTTATAAAGATTTCAGAAAATTACAGTCGTGACGATCCTCGTCTCCAATTTATAAAACATTTTTTTTAATAAATAAATGCGACAGAAATAGGCATGATATAAAAGTTATAAATCAATTTACATTTAATAGTACATATTTTGGTCATAAAATTATAAATTTTATATATCTATTAAACATTGTCACTTATTTGCTAACCTCTTCGGCTGTGATTTGCCCTTGCTGTAGAATATATCCAAAAACAATCCTGAAATACAAAATATAAATAAGTTAAAGCTATATATTGAATGACTTCTACCAAACTAACAATAATTCTACCAATTTTATAATATTAGGTTTACATTATTTCACTCTAGTAACCTCTATAGACAAACAAAAAGTTATCGTATTTAAATGAACGGTAAGTGAAAGAAAATACGGCACGCTTCTCGGATTGAAATCTGTAGACAAAACGAACAGCAATGCCAAAGCTTAAGTGCTTAAAAAATATTTGTGACCAGTGTCTCCATGCACACGGTAATTACGGTAGGTGGACCGAAAGCTGATTGTATCTAGTATCAATAAAGATAATACCATGTTGTATTTCACCGTATTATTACGAATTATAACATTTTATATATTTCATAAAAATTAAATTAAAATTATAGAGATAAATTGAACCGTTTACAAAATTTTCAAGTGATTTGATTTGATTTGAAACTACAGGCATTCTGGGATTCTAAGGACTGTGGTGGTAAGTGCTTAAGTTGCGATATTAAATAAAATTTTGAAATATTTGTTAAATTGTGCACATGGTAATGAAATATGTCTAAAGAAGTGAAATGTGGTTTGTGAAATTTTAGACTGAAATGTTTATTTAACTAGTTATTGTATATGATCTTCTCAAAAGGTTATTATCAAATAGGACGCAAATTGTTAAAATTGAAGCGGTTTACAGCTCGGAACAGACATTATCTTATGGTGTACCTCAGGGAAGTATTTTAGGACCAACACTTTTTTTGCCTATATTAACGACCTCGCCAATGTATCACTAAATAAATATATAAATAGTTATGAGTAGACCCACTAGACTAGACTAGTAGACTTGTATTATAGAATAGATGACAATAATGTCTTAAAATTGTATTTATGTTTGTTTAAAAGTATTATAAGTGAGTGATCGATGAATTAGATTCAATGGGTCGTTTTCAAATTTGGGGCCAAAAGCATGTTTTTTGATTTAATTCTAATAATCTTAACGTTACTGTAATTATAAGTACATTAAATGACTTGTCTTGACGATAGGCACGTGGTCCAATAACTATCTATTCCTGAATACTGTAAAATTCGGAGTAATGCTGTAAAACCTAGCCCAAATCTCATTCGTGTGACTGGTCCACCATTCAAATTTTAACCGTTTTTCTTATTTATTAAAAAAACTGTAATGCAATTTGGAATTTTTATTTGAGAACCGTATAATTCAATTAAATATGAAATCTAACCGGGTATGACAACATTTTTCAAAATAAAAGAAACACGATTTCTGAGCTTTTTAAAAAAGTTCCTTTTTTCAATCTTCATCCGTTTTGGCGTTATCAAATATGCAATAAATAAATCGGGAAGTCCTTATACTCTGCCCTTTACCCCGCGCGATCTCCGTGCACTTGTTTGGCCTCCAAAGAGCTAGGTGTGCAGTTGTGTACATCGTTATTTAAAAAAAGAAATCCATTTTCAGGTAAGATTGTGAAACATGAACAAAAATTACCTCATAAGTGTTTGTCCACTTATTGTATTCAATTATTCATTTTATGATTTTTATATCGGTTAAATTATCTAAATGTTAAGTAGATATCTCGATTAATATAGCATAAATATTCGAAAAATTTACTGTACGGCCGGTAGATTGAAAAATATTACAAAATTCTCATTTGTTTTCCACTCATTTGTGGCGTATCATAAGTCACACGAATGATTTAAAACTGTCTACATATGATAAAATTATTGAACTATGTTTTTTTAGAGAATATATTACGTGTTTAGTACGCTGAAGAGTAGCTAGAAGAAACACATATTAATATTTGGAGTAATCCTAAGCTATAAACCTTAGAAAAGAAAAACAGGCACAAAACTACTTGAAAAGAAAGAAAAATAAATAAAATTAAAAGCATTCAAAGAATAAGTATTATAAGAAGAAATGAAGACAAAAAGTCATCAAAAGTGTCACGATTGAAGATGAAAATTGTGAAAATGAGCAAGTCAACATCCATGCCAATCCGTCGAAGTTACACAGAATGAATATTGATAAAAAAAGAACATTCGAAATTTAAAATAAAAAAACAAAGATAAGGGTTTACTCTACTGCTTCACAGATATTACAGAGACAAATTATCGTCATATTATGAGAATAAAATACACATTATACACACGCAAGAAAGCATTGGAACTGAAAATTTTGAGACTGAAGAAATGAAGATAACCATTTACCTCTTTGACGAATATAAAAGTATTTTAAATTTAACCAAAATTAACTACAGTATATAAAATTAAAAAGCCATGTGTCATTAAAAACACTTTTCTTATTGTCTCTATTAATTTTTTCTCTTGTTATGAGAAATCCTCTTAAATTGATTCCCCATTTTTATTGCAATCTAGCCGTGTTGGCTAATAAGCGATCAAGTTCTAACTTAAATTTCAAATAATAGTTTTTAAGAAAATATCATGTTACATTTTTCTCATTGTCTATTTGAAATGAAAGACAATGTCATATTGTATTTTTTACACTGCACTTCAATTCACTTATTGTTATCTCTTATCTACACTAACTCAAAAGGTTTAGTTCTTTCTTGTCTTCTCACTCTTTCCGTGTTATCACGGAGCTTAACTGCCTCGATATTCACATGTTAATGAAGTCTGTTTTCTTGAGTTTTGGTATATTTTTGTACAATAACAACATCTGAATCCACCTTGAGGTCCCGATGGAGGTCGTCGTTTTTAATGAACTAAGGTGCATTTACATTACCCTCAGCACTTAATTTTGGAAGCGTCGTTAATACAAACTAACATAGTCAATTATGACTATGTTAGTTTGTTTGGTACAGCCCCTTAACAGAATACCATAGGTCCAAGTTTTCATTAATACTTGTTTATATAAAAGAAGTTTGTTTTGTACTGACGCGTTTCTCACACGCCACTTTCTTGTAAAGTAAAAGATCGTGTCAACGGCAGTTTTTTTTTTCGTTGCTTCTTCATGTGAAAATCTTGCTATTATACAGTTATTATGGCCACAGATAGAAATGAACTTTTTTTTTATTTTTGAAATATATTCAAAGTCGGTGCCTTTAACTATTTTCAACTTTACAAGATTTTGCATCGACTTTGAATATATTAAAAAAAAAGTCATCTTCTGGTTCTTAGTGTGAGGAAATCGGTTCTGTATTTTAGTTAATAAAAGTTATTATTTTTCCTTTTTTTGTTTTCATTCTCGGAATTAGATTTTAATAGGTTTATACATCATTAAAACTTAACCGCCAAACCTTATCCTGTTGATTTTGAAGGATTTGCCTGGAATATCTTCCACATGGATGATCGGACTTTAACCGAATTTCTATGGGACCACAAAGACACTCTACTCTTTCGAATGCAAAGTGATCTTTCTAAATAGGTCCATAAATGACGGAGACATGCGGTGAAGTACATAAAACCATTAAAAACGGTAAAATTGAGAACCCCCTCCTTTTTTTTTGAAAGTCAGCTAAAAATAATGTTGATCGATACCTTTGTAAAAAATTTTTTAATTTTTATAAATGTTTCCACTAAATTTAGTTTAAATAATTGTTATAAATGTTTACCAAATAATATTATCATTAGTGTAACCAAGTATCTCAACAGTAAATCAAAAATATCATTGGGCACATTATGTGCCTCATTCGTGTCACTAAATTTTCGACTTTTCCGTGAATTACTGGAGTAAATGAGTGGTTGTCTTGATTTTGTTGAAGTTTTTGTTATTCTGAACATAACTAAATACGAAAAAGAGGTAAATTTTGAGAAAGTTCAAAAACCTGAAATTGTTACTTTTTTGGCCCCAAATTTGAAAACGACCCCAATGGATATTGATACTGATAGTTGTGTTCGCAACAGAAAACCAACTTGTTCTGACAAAATATTAACCAAAACAATAAAAGGAAATATTTTCACTCAACAATTAATTTAACGAAGCGACTAAAACTGTGTTGATTTCAGCCCTAATGAAAATTTAAAATTTTCGTTAAAGATATTGGCATCCTAGTAGTCACAAATTCCGAGGAGATTAAGTAATTTTTCAATTTCATTCATAAATAATAATTAATTTGAACTTGATTTGGTTTATACGTTATTATGTACACAAAATGAAACTGATCTATAATAATATTTTCTAGAAACATCTATTTTATACTTACAACACGATAATTCTTTTCATATGGAAACACGTGAGTTGTCTAACATATGTTTGCAACATAGCAATTAGGCGACTAAGTATCAAGGTAGTACTGATGCCATATCACATTTTGAAAAGAAATGTGAGTAATTACTCACCTGAAAATACGAAAACTGCTCCAATCCACTGCCTGAACATTAGAACATTGCCAAAAATAATAACCGACGCCAGGACTGTGAAAAATTTTCTTGTCGTCGTTACTACGGAGCACGGAAGAGGACCGAATTCAGACACCTGAGGAAAAGGATATAAAATATTATTTTAATAAACACCATCTTTAGAGGGCATTCTGAGTGTGGTAGGGGAGCCCAAGAGGGGATTTCGGGAGTTACTCGAGCGCGGCAGATTAATATATAGGGTATGTACCTTGTACCTTAATAAGTACTCCCACCAAGTATGAGCCTTATATATATGTTCGCTCTTCAGGGATAAAGGATCAGATTAGTAAAAAAAAAATGATCATCAAAAATTCTCGAGCGCGTCAGATTAAGATAAGGTGAGGTAGTTACGTGCTAAAACGTGTATATTTCACTAATCTGACGATTTGAGCGTGACGCAAAGGAGGGAGAGGGCTACAAAGTTGTAAAAAAAAACCCCACCTGGACATTCTCGAGCGCAGCTAAATTTATTTTTATTTTGAAGGGAATAATTCAAGGATTAGGAAAAATATATAATCTAACAATTTCCACTAGCCGAAGCAACAAAAAATCATCGATAAAGTTTAATACATGCACATATATTGCCCTTTGTTATAGTTGCCATGACAACGTATTTTCAACGTTTTTCCGACTTATAATATAAGTTATGTGAATTTAAGTTCATAAATATGAGTGATGTTAATAAAAAGTGCATATTTTGTGGTGAATACGGCCCTCCAAAAAACAATTCAATTTAGAATAGACACATTACGAAAATGTATCAATATCTTAGAATATCGTCGGAGCAAACCGGTTCTCCGAAAATCCCGAACATCATACGATGTTCAGCTTTCGATCGATTCCTCATTAAATGAAATATATCACCCACAGTGCTATAAATTATTTACAGCAATAAAAGTACCACAAGATTTTCCGTATTTATGATGATGATGATGAAGATCATTAAAAAAAATACTCAAAAAAATTTAATGTTTTATAATTTTTTCTCATAAATTCAAGTATTCTACTTAAAAAAAACATCTACTTTCTCTTTTGCATGTTATTTCCTGAGTTCTTGGTTTAAAAAAAATAAAAGAAAAATTATAATCGTCATATCACTACATAGTATAAAACAAAGTCGCTTTTTCTGTCATGTGTATGTCCCTATGAACGCTCAAATCTTTAAAACTACGCAACGGATTTTGATGCGGTTTTTTTTAATAGATAGAGTAACTCATGAGGAAGGTTTTTATGTATAATATCATCCATTAAATAGTGGACAAATACTGTTATTTTTGAGGTTTCTAATGTGATGTCGCAAATAATTACATTTTTTCCGCTTACATTGCAAATTGTAGCGTATTTAGTATATCAGCATTGCACCCGTGCGAAGCCGGGGCGGGTCGCTAGTTAAGATTAAGAGACAGCACTTCTAGGGCGTACAGACGAACGATATATATCTTAATCTGATGCGCTCGAGTATTTGAAAATGGCGAATTTATTTTCATATTCAAATAAGGGCCGTGACTTTGCGTCACATCCAAATCGCCAGATTATTATATAAAAGCATTTTTTTAGGTTCACTTAACATCCCCTTCGAAAATCTGACGCGCTCGTTAAAATTTTTTTTTTATTTTTACGGCCACCCCCACCATGGAAACGGTCAGATTAACATATGTACATTTTCAAAAATACGTAGGACATATATGACATTATTATCTGACACGCTCGAGTATGTCCATGGAAGTGATTTTTTTTACATTTTTGAAAATTGATGAAACGGTATGTATTATATGACATTTTTTTCTTCTAATTTTCAAGCTTCTCAACCCAATAGGTCTCTATAACGCTCGAGTAAATCCCTATTTAGCATCATGGGCTCCCCTACCATTGACGGCACACGACGCAAATGAAAGACGTGGCGCAATAAACAAATGTTCGTTAAACAAGCGAGTGTGGAAAAGTCTGGAGTTCTAGGCTCGTATTAATAAACCGATCTCAGATTCGATTTCAAGTGTGATCTCAGCTGATACGCTCTCAAGTTCATTTCACCATCTTAAGATCGTCGGTAATTAATAAACATGTATCCGCAGCATCTCAAATGAGATCGATCTCGAGTGCGGGATGTCAAGTTTCGTCGCTTAGCAGCCGATCTTGATAGCGCTTACGTCACAATGAATGAACTAAAGCAAGCAAAATTAATTCAATCGTTTGCTACCGTTATAAGAACCCGAGATAACAAAACACTAAGCAAAAAGAGTGCCCATGACTTAGAGGCTATTATAAATATATGCTCGGAGTCTGAGAAGAAATCAACTGAAGTGTTGGCAAAAATAAAGCAACACACCAACCCATACACTCTTGAAGAAGCCCTTGGAATACTAACCGAAAATATAGTGTCGAAACATAATTTTTTACAGCAAGATTTAAATAAAAGTGGTTTTAAAGCTTTTCCACCTTATAGACTTCAAGCAAAAGCAAAGCTAGAATGTTATCCTGAGGATGGAGTTATTTCAAGTGACGTTGAAGCTTCTGTTTCCTTACAAGGGCTACTTGCGCATACTTTTAAAAGAATTATGGTTCTTTGTGATGATATTATTAATACATATTGTGAACAGCAGGATTTGGACGAATTATCTTGTACATTTGAAGGGTCATGGGGCTTTGACTGCAGCACAGGCCAATCGTTATATCAACAAAAGACGGCAAGATCCTTTGTTTGATGAAAGCGCTATATTTTCCACAACGTTTGTGCCATTAAAAGTCACAGAAACGTGTAGCAAACAAATTCTCTGGGTAAATCCAACACCCTAATCATTTCGATCATGCAGACCTCTGCATATTCAATACAGAAAAAAAACGAAAGATCTCATTCTCAGAGAAAAAGACTATATAGAGCGGCAACTAAAAAAGTTATTGCCAATTGCAGCAGCTACATCAAAAGGCTTCATAGTAAAAACGATTTGTAATCTTACATTAAGTATCATAGATGGTAAGGTATTCAATATCATCCACAGCACTTTTTCACAACTCAGATGTCCTATTTGTGGGTTGACTTCTACAAAATTTAATGACCTGATTTTAGCGTTATCTAAACCAATTAATAAAGAGGCGTTAAATAATGGTTTGAGCCCCCTTCATGCTGTCATAAGATTTTTAGAGTTCTTACTTCATTTGGGGTACAAAAATGATCCCCGGGTAAGACAGTGGCGAGTATCTAAATTATCAGCTGAGGGAAAAATAACTGAATATCGGAAGAAAAAAATTCTGGCGCAAATAAGAGATCGCCTGGGTGTACTAGTAGACATTGTACGTCCCAACTCTGGAACAACGAACGACGGAAATACAGCCCGGAGAGCGGCGCTTCGGGTTCCATAGAGCTGCACAATCACAGAGATTACCTGCACACGCAAGGTACGGTAGTATGGGCACGTAGACTGGATGGCCAACGGTCGATTCAGGCGATTCTACCTGTCTCCGAGGCCCGAATGGACGACATGAGGCACTCTCTTTCCGTTTGACAAAGATCCTGATCGGACACGGCTGTTTCGGCAGGTATCTGTACCGAATTGGAAGAGAGCCTGATACTAAATGTCACCATTGTGACAACACGGACGATACGGCTGAGCGTGTCCAGCGTGAAATATAGAAAGAAATGACCTGCGCGTTGCAGTCGGTTCTCTCCGTGTGAATCAGTAATGGCACAGAAACAGACCTAAGTCTTTTTTAATAATCCGAGAAAAAGACTTTGGGTCTGAGTCGAAAGATCAAAACTGCTTCGATACACGAAGGAAAAATACAGAAAAATTCTCTTATTCTTCAAAAACATACAATCTAGCAGCACTACAACAATCAAAGTGATCGAGTGTAAACACACAGCTCTAAAGAACCTTCTGAGGTAGTGGCCTAAGTTCAGCGAGGCCATCATCGAGCATACGACATGGTATGGTGGGGTGTCTCCTACCAAGGTGTTCCAAAACTCCATATTTGCTAAAAAGAACTAAAAACTTCAGCCAAAGTGTATCAAAATAGTGTTAGAAGCGGTAGTTAAACTAATCAACAATACCTTATTCAAAAATTAAGTGTGGACATTCTAACCAGATTAAACCTCAGTTCATAAGGTGCGTACTACCCAAATTTGGCTTGAGCAAAATGTTCTAGACTTCATAACTTCGGCCAGTCCGGACTTAAACCCTTTAGACTATAAATTGTGGTATGTGCTAGAAGACATGACCTGCTCTAAACGTCACCCAAATATTGAGTCGCTCAAGAAATCTCTGGAGGCAGCTGTGACCAGGTTTCCAATGGAAACCGTTCGTAAATCTGTATAAAAGTGTTGTAACGCACCCTCTGATATTCCAATACCATCTAAAATGAGAAAACTTCGAGGATCATCCACATGTGATAGATACAATTACGTTCGTACGCGTGCCAGTGTTCGTTTAATGTACTTAAATTTGGATTAAACTAACAAATTACATAAAAGTGTTTGTTATAGTAACACCGGGCACGTAAGGTACTTACTACGCAAGTAAGTATCACGTTGCAGGACGGAACTTCTAGTCTTGCCTGGCGCTATAAACAAAATATTCCAAAGGGCACGATTTTATTGTTAGTGAAGTAAGACTCGACGTGACGCAGCCTGCCTGGTGGTTAGCCGAAACTCCTGATACACGGTACGATTTTGTTTACGTTTAAAGGTCGAATGCGAAACCACGGAACTCACGACATTCCCTGCTGAACGATGCGTAAAAGAGATAAAAGAACCCGAGGAGGAGAAAATTATTGAAAATTTATAATCACACGAACCATTTCGGGGAGACCGTGGAATACTAGTCTTGACGTGCCTGGGCATGAACGCTCTGAAATATTATAAGACTTTCATGATGAATAGATTGTTCAGAAGAGGAGCGTTGATTAACAAGGTCGACCAGCACCAGCAGGTGATTTGATACGCTTAAAACCTCGTGGAGCCAATGATGCAGGTCGAAATTCATCTCTAGGCCAGACGAACCGTATCGAGTTAAAGAGGCTGTAAGGCCCTCAACGTACCGTATAGAATATTTGACGGACGGGGAGGCATAAGACAAATACCACATATCGTAGTGCACACCCTTTGTCGGCCATGTTCAATCACCAGTGAGACAAAAACGTACGCGAGGTAGACCACAGAAGATCTACGAAGATCAGGACTATTGCTAATCCAAAAACCAGGACGTATCTTTCGAATTAGAGTCTGTAGCCTTTATTATATGCCGTGATTCTTTCAAGTTTTTGAACGTAGCTTGACATATCGTTCGAGCGCAACGCGCTCTGATTGGTCTGTGTTCGTTTTTATTTAATACCTATTGTTCCTTACCTTTGTTTTATGTACTTAAACTTGGCTCAAACTAATAAATTATTTTATTTTTTAGTAGAAAATTAAATTAATTTTCCATATGGTACAAACTGATTAAAAAAATTTAGTATAATTTTTTGTTTGTGTCAAATTCACCTTGAGACCTTTCAGAGCTTATGAAAATCAATACTATAAAAAAACATTGACTGCATTAACCCGAAGTAAATTTGAAGCCTGACCTTTTTGTGTTGTAGATAGTTACTAAAAGTTGTCCACGCAAAAATAATTGTGTAGATATGCTGCATCTTAAAAATCCAATATAACATACCATGAAAAATATGAAGAGTTGACCCAGAGCCCCCATTAAGGCAAATGCTGTCAAGTACATCAGTACTTCAGGATACTGGTTTACAAAAGCAACAAATTTAAAACATTCCCCTGTCACCAAGACACCCATGGATAATATTATAGAAGACCTGAAAATATATTTTTTCATGAAAACAAAATCTTTTAAATTAATAATTAAAATTAAATATATTTAGTACATAAAAAATAACTTACCACCAGTTTGTATTCAACATCATAGCATAAGCAGAAGGTGATGATTCAGTTTTTATCCTCTCCTGAAATTTAATATTATGATATTGTAGTTCAGGATCTAAAGTTTATTCCAAATATTATTTTCCTATTTCACAAAAACTAACAAAGCAGCTTGGAACTTAAGAATTGATAATGTGATTTGCAAAAGTGTTTCGTGAGAGATAAAAATATATTATTTATATTATATTTGAAACATACACATCTGGATGCCTATCCAGATCGAGAAGAATATTCAAGGATATTCACTTATGTTGTAATGGTAATTGCTAGTTATGGAATACATTATTCTCCTTTATTTGATTGATGATTTTGGGTGGAGTTATATCAAACTATTATTATATTAATTGACTATAAAGTTTTGTTTACTTCAATGAAATAAATAATAAGTCAATCAATTCAAAAATGGTTAAATTAATACTTATGAATTTTGTTGACAAAATAGATCCATTTACAAATCTTTGTGATAAATCGTACCTGTACAGCACCAGTAAGGCCATCCATGGTCAATGATAAAAACAGCAACAACTCCCCAACTCCAAGAGATGGTTCTTCAGTGACCTTCTTGGCTTGGTCTTTGAACATAAATAGTACCACGCCCAATACAATAAGTAGGACAAAGAAGTATTTTCGCAGAGGATACACTTTCTTCCCAAGGAGAACACCCAGTATCATAACTGGTATAGGTTTGGCAGCCTTGCCAACGACCTGAAAGGATAGCCGTATTTTAGCATAAAATACAAATACAACAATACATTTCTATAAGATTTGATTATTTATTTGTTTGAATTGAATAGAAGACTCCGAAACTGCTGTACCGATTAGGATGAAATTTTGTACAAAGATTCTTTGAAACCCGTGAAAGGATATAGGATAGTTTTTATCCCGAATATCCTACGAGAACGGGAGATATACGCGGGTGCAGCTCAGGTGGTATCTTATATATAAATTACTTTATTATTATATATTTTCACATTTAAAATATTGGAAGTAAATAAGAAAGGGACAAATACTCATAAAATAATGATATAATAAATTAATTTTAATTCTAAGATTTATAATATCGTAAAAATTGTTATGATGCAAGTAATAAAAGATGTAATTTACCTGTGTAGGATAGTTAATCCATTGCAAAGCCATGTTAGAACTGACCATGCCTAGCAAATAAGTTAAAGCGGAAGAAAAGTAATATATTTTTCTTGTTGTATCTTTTTCGTGGGTCCATGATAACTGAAAAAATATGTTTAAATAAGATGTATAGAGATAAAAAAATTTACAAATTAAACTAGCTTTATAATTTGCCATATGGTTAATTTTCTTGGCAAGAATGTAATAAATTGATTGTTTTGGGGCATTGGCAACTTAATGTAGAGAGACCATAAATAATGGATATGAAGTAAGGTTTACCATAAATAATAATTTGCATTCCATAATTTTTTATTGATGTTTCTCATATTGGACATTTATGATTGCACCTTCAAAACCTATTTACACTTTATAATAATAAGACAATAACCATTTATTCCAACCATTATTTCCATATACTTAACCATAAGTAATATATAAATGGGGGAAACAATATCACAGAACAATGTTTCTTAAAACAAAACATGCAACATCACACATTTTGTCAACATATAAAATATAGTGTTTAGGTCTCCATTTTGATACTTCATTCATTTGAATGAAGTATCAAAATGGAAAAAGTATCAAATAAAAACCGAGTATGAGAACACCAATTGCGAAGAAAAAGCGAACTATGTAGAATGAACAGTATTTAATGAATGGTGGAATAAAGAACTAGGTATTTGTTGAGTCTATAAATAATAGATTTTTTTCAAATACTTGTATAGATATGTGTACTGTATTTTCTGGAAGCTTAATTTCTGATAAATTAAAATATGTATAACCAAAAATATAAATTGAGTAACTTTTTGGAGCCTCAATCATCTTGCTAGTAAAAGCAGTTAATATTATAACTTATTATAACTGAGAGGTCTCTGGTTTGATCCCTGGTGAGGATATGAGGTTTTGTCTAAAAACATATATGATTTTTAACCAAAACCTACACTATATATACTGCTCTACGAGAAAAATAATTTCACATTACAATAAATGTAATTAATGTCAGTCAAAAATTGTTAGGTGTTGCACCTAAATAAAATTACCTAAGACACTGATCTTAGATAACTTAATAAATGAAAACATACAAAAATGCTACTAAATATCAAAAAGGTATCTTTAATTACAAAGACATAACTATTAACAGCAAGATTCACTCATTGAATGAGAAGAACATATGAATAAGCATACCAATACTTATGAAGACAAAAAAATATTTGTTGACAATATTTATGGAATACTTAAAGCAGAGTTTTTGACACTATACATCATGATTAAATCATTAAAAGACAAGAATAAAAAGACGTCGTTGTTGTGAGACACTCGACTCACTCCACTCAATTAATCATTTGTGAAACATAGCCATTTCATTTAATTCTAGCATGTGTTTAACTCACTTGAAAAAGAAAGAAGAAATTATACAATTATAAAAAAGTCTGGGTGATATAATAATATACTTAATTTTAAACTTTCACCAAGTTTAGTGATTTAATTTAATGAAATTAAACATGGCGTAAGATATATTGATTTTATTTAATTAAAAAAGTATATAAAAAGAATTATGTTTGTAGAAATGGTTGTATGCTGGACAAAGTCTTTCAAATAACTGACAATTGGGAGCAGAAGTTAGACGAGTCTCTGTTTTTTAACAGACTTTAAAAAGGGAGGAGATTGTCAATTCAACTGTATTATTTTTATGTATGTTACCACATATTGCTGCACTTTTAGGACCGATTTGGAAAATGAAATGAAATGAAATTTTAAATGTTAGAAATGTTGATAAATAAAGATTATTTTTGCATTTCGAAAGAGAGTGTCTATGTGGTCATATAGAAGTTTGGGTAAAATCTGATCATTCATGTTGAGGATATTCTAGGGAACTAAGAACTACTCCTCAAAAATCAACAGAATAAGATATGCAGTTAAGTTTACTTGATGTAGGCTCATGTGGTAAACAATTGCCCGGCTGTACACAGTGCACAACCTCATCAACATATCCCAATAACACAATGTCCCCCTATGGTACTGTTAACGCGAAACAATTTGCCTTCTTACACCTCACAAACCTCAATCGACAGCTCACCTTCAGCAACCTTGCAAAGGTGTACATGGAAAAAAAAATCATGGCCATCAAAAAATGTGCCAGGTGGCATAGGGCATTCTTTTAGAAAAAGTGAGTTTATGTTAATTTTCTTTCTAGAATTGTTTTTATATTTATTTACATCTGATTTCATTAATTCCATGTGTAGACTCACTATTTCCCAATAATTCAGACCTATAAATATTCTATGAATCTGGTTTGTTTAATAGTTATATAACCTTATAGGTCAAAAAGTGAAACTTTGTGCTGTGCCGTATGCTTCACTGTGTATGATACACAGTAAACCAAACTTTGCTTTGTACCAATCTCTTTTTTTTTATATAATTTTCCTTATTTTCCTATGATTGCCACATGGGAAAACAAAGAAAATTTTGAAGGTTTGATAGAAACTTGACAAATATGTTATACACATATCTGTGTTTTGCTTCAGAAGGTATATTGAGTAATTATCTAGATAAGACCAGCATCCCCCAAATTCCAAAATTTATTTGATTTGTTACAAAAAACTTTCATATTGTCAACTATTTTTTGTCATTTACCTACATTTATTCTGGCAACTATAAAGCTGTGAGCTAGATTTTGACGAGTATTTGAACTATTGAGTAGAACCACAACAAACTCCCATGACCCACACAATGAACAAACTATAAGAAAACATACATCAAGATAGATTATACCAAATTTACCCTATTTAATTAATAAATCATGTGTAAAATTAGATAAGCAACTTATGAACAGGCAATGAGCCTCTTGGAACAACTGTACATTATAAAAACCCGTCAACATCTTATATGCATGTCAAACTTTCACCACACAAAGATAAAAATCCACAAAACTATAGACATTCCAGTCTTTAAACAATTATCTACAGAGTGCTTCTGTTCCATTTTGAACAGAAATACTCTGTAGAAATTCCAAGTTGAACAATCCCATATAACTCAGGGTTCAATTGTACCCTCTGGAAAGCAATTCTACAAGCATTAGAAAGCAAAAATCTGTGTTGTTGCAGATTTTTACTTTTTAATGCTAGTAGATAGTTGGGAGATTGTAAAAGTACTATAGTCAGTATCTTTGCTTTTGTGCATGAGACAAACTGTACATCACATGAAAGAATGTTCCATCGCTCTTAAACATTAGTCAACGCAGATACAATCTTAACATGATTAAGTGGCTCTAACAAAATGTTAATGTTTATAGAAAAACTAAGGACAAAATTGTAACCAAAGAGGCAAAGGTTATCCCAACCAACATCACCTATTCTTATGTTGATTGGTGGATAGGATGAGTTGATTGTTGTATCAAATTAGTGCCAGATCCATTAGAGTGGTGCAGAGAGGATATAACTTTGAAGACACAGGGTACGAGATATTTCCAAGTTCACCACCAGTACCATATTATGAGCACATGAGCCAACAATCTCAATCCTGGTACTAACTGGCTACATCTGAGACTGCAAGAAGTGCTGCAGCAAGAAAACTGTGCAATATTGAAGAAACTAATGCAGAACAACTGCTGAGTCAGGCTGAATCAGGAATCACATGATCACATGGTTAATATAAAGAGGTTTCTTTACATTAAAAATTTTAATATGCATACATGACAACCATTCTGATCATCATTCACCGATATCTATTTTTGTCAAAAAAAATCTATTAACTTGATTTAGCCTATGATTACAACAACTTTCATTGACCTCAGGCAACTTTACTATGGTAGTTTAGCATTTAAAATTGATACTAAAAATACTTTATAATTTTCTACTTACCATTAATATTTGGGCAAAAATATAATTCACTATACATTGTACTAACACAAGTGATAGCGTGCATGTAAACTTATCATTATTACCGTAATTTCCCCTGGTAATTTTCTCTTGCAGCATACCGTATATAAAATAACAAATAAATATCCCGCTCGCATATGTAATAAAACGAATTTCACTTCTACTTGTACTCATTTTCGTAATATTAGTGTTGTTTGATAATTTTGAAAATTACGTTGAGTATGGGAATGCTGTATGTAGAACCGGATTAAACTGATTATAAAAGATATGTAGAATATCTAATATTTTTAACAATTTATCGGACACGTATCATTACATTTTTTATTGAAAATTTTAGAGTTATAGATCTGTGTGGTATCAGAAAATATCAAATGTTATTTGAACACGTACGCGGTACTTTTAACTTCAGCATACGTCAATATTTTAGACGTCATGAGCTAACGTACATAAGCATAGATTACAGAAAACTGTAATTTTTATTCCAAAGACATCTTCAAAGAAAGGTTTCATGATAATTTAATAATATAATATTGTAAATGAGTATTTATTTGTTTCTTTTCAGTTTATAGACAATTTAAAAAATATTTTAATCTTCTTTCGCATCATTCCACGACGTCTAAATGCTTAGTTTTATTTTTCTTATATGATCTTTATCTATAATAAGGTTTTTATAGCTTTTCGTTTGAATAGTTGATAACTTATTATCCATTATCCTTTAGCACTAAAAATGTTATTAAACTACCTTCTCCTTAAATTTAATTTAATATTGTAAATTATATATTTAAAGCTAAATTTATATTATATCTAGACAAGTAATTTAGCCACAAAGAAGTGTATTATAAAGTTTCTTATGTTTATATCTCATTTTAAGTGAACTATGTTCATATGAGAAATAAATTCATAAAACCCAATTCAAGCTAATTAATTTTTAGGAAAGTATACATATTTAAAATTAAAACCGAAATTTTCCGAAAAATTGCCATCTAATTGAGGGACCTATGGAGCAGTCAATCCATGTAATCTATAAATTATAATATAAGTGTTTAATAATAATTGACGGGTTAAGCCGTCTTTTAAAATAATTATTGGGAATTTAGTTGGTAATAGGAAACGTCTTAAGAAACACGTAAAACGAAACGTTCTGTTGCATAGAGTAGAATAGACGATAAATAAAAATGTACACTATGCCTTTGCAATAAATGTTGGATTTCAAGCAATAGCTAATGTTTTTGTTCAGGAGTTGTGGCCTTCAAACTTCAAACATATTAAAATGAAATAGACATTATATAGATAGCTAGAATATGAGGTTTAAGGTTATATTTTTGTTTTCTTATCAAACTCAAAATAAGAATTTAAGTTTCTACTTCGACTTATGATTACGAATTGTTTTTATATTCTAATGTGTTTATGAAAATAAGAAACGGGAAAAAATAATAAACTTTAAGTGCCATGAATTGCCAGTAAGTAAACTTTACTGTATTTCCACATCAACTAGTTGGTACTTGTACATTATTCATTGCTCAATATCTTATATATTTTGTCATACTTGAGTAGCGATTTAAAGCAAGTATACTAAATTTATTTAAATAAAAGTTACCTACTTTTTGAGACCATAACTGTATAACTATCTTATTATTGTCTAATTGGAAAAAAAAAACAGAAGTTGCGGTAAAGTTTATTTATGTGAAAGTGACTCACTTTGTATTGTGTTGATTAATGTTAGTAGTTAAATAATGGTTATAATAAGAAGATTACGTCATTTTATCAATATGATCAGCGTCGGCGCAAGACCATTATTAAATAATGGTTAAGTATATAGTTTACGAGGCCAAGCAGAGACAATTATTTATTCACACCATTTACCATCATATGTAAATTTATATAGTATGAATATAATATTTTCTTGTCTTAACTTTGCGACCATCTTCGCTATAAAGTGTACGGAACGCCGTGTTAAATCCACGTTTAAATCCGTTAAAATGTATTTTTATTCAATAAGTATCTATATGAATAGTGAGAAGTTTTATGGGTATATGGATCTCCATAAAATCTAATTGACTCTATCTAGAGACGCTAGGATGTGGAGGTTATATGTTCGTAGTCTGAGAAGGTGATAGACAAATCCCCTTTAATTAAGAAGACAGTTACAGCTACAAATTAAAATTTTGCTTATACGATTTATAATTGGCTTATATTTTATTCTGGGTGGTAGGCCTTTTACCCTCGGGAGCCCAAGCTATTTCATCATGTTTAGCACACGCCCGCCGTACATAATTTTAACTATAACCCTGTTGCGTAGAAACAACTGAACAAGTTAATGTAATTTTAATGTGCGGTCCGTCTAAATGTAATAGATAGTACAGAACTTCATAATTAAATAGGCACTGTTTTGTTAATGTAATAAATATTGAATGCCCCGTATCTGCCATACGCGTAATAACTATAGCATTTAAAATGTTCTTACGAAGTGTAATGTATCATAAAAAATCCGCTAATTGACCCGTTTTTACACACAAACCTTATACTTACCTACAGGATGAGTTATAGTACATAGATCAGTAATAAAAAAAAATTGTAACCCTCTTCTCACTGACACTTTGTACTGAAATTCTGATTTGCAACAACAACTCACGCACGGTGCGGTGTTCCGTCAGCCCTATTTTTCAGACGCGTATAGATTTACTATATTATCGCAATACAATATTATCGCATATAAAGTTATGCATTAAATGCATTTAATAACATTTTATTGTTGCAGGTAGTTCAATTAAGAAAAAACTAAATAACATCTTTTTCGCAATGTCCGAAAATAGTAAAAAGAAAACTAATAGTTTTCGCAAAATATTTCCATTCTTTTCTCAAAAACCCAAAAATAAACACAAGAATGTTCAGTCAATTTTAAAGCTTAGAGAAAATAATAATCAATCGATCAACCAGTATTACAATCCACAAACTATGATGTCAGCAAGTGAAAACTATAATGAAATAGATCAAGAAAATCACAAAGAAAGAATTTATGAAAATCTCTGTATTAGTCCTGCTTTAATAAGAAGTGATAAAAACCAACTCTCGCGTGAAATGGAGTCTCAAGACTCGTCGAACTTACTTATGTCAGAAAGTGTTTACATAAAAAAAGAATATGCTGGCGAAAAATTGCCTACTAATGATGATGCTCACACGAACCTATATATTGCAAGACCACAAGTACCACCTAAACCACAAAACGAAACGTTACATGTAAAATCTAGTTCTCAATCGAATAAATTTAATACAAATCAATACCCTGATGTTTATTATCATTCAGTAGAAAGACTAGTTGATAGAATATCGCCTGTGGATAAAATAGATATTTACAAAGCCGCACAGACATATCCAGCTTCTGTTGGAGCTGAAATAAAACGAGTCAGTACGAAGTTTTTAATTTCACCCAAGAAAGAAGCCGAAGTTCGAACGATACAACCGATCAGAGCTCGTAGCTTATCACTCGATAAACATAAGCCTTTCGAAATTCCTACCAGAAGAGGCAACTATAATATAATCAATCAAAACAAACACAAACCTTATCACTATTCTGCTCCTACCTCTCCTATAGCGGTTAATCATAGACTTCCAAATATGCCTATGACTGTATCACCTTATGAGCATGTTAGAAAAACTATGATCGAAGCTGAAGAAGGAAGAAATTCACTAAGTAGATCATCCACTCGTGCTAAGCCAACACCTACAAC
Organism: Phoebis sennae; assembly: GCA_001586405.1. Taxonomy (NCBI): domain Eukaryota; kingdom Metazoa; phylum Arthropoda; class Insecta; order Lepidoptera; family Pieridae; genus Phoebis; species Phoebis sennae. Next base: position 716,722 of record LQNK01000508.1, read on the forward strand.
CTCACCATTTAGAGATATGATAAGATCTCCAACTCCGAATACACAAGTAAGTGAGCAAGTTAACAAAGGAATAACCCGCCAGAAAGTGGAAGCGTTTTATTGGAAAAAAATAAAAGAAATGAAACAAAAAGAAGATGAATACATCCTTAGACAAACTATTAAAGCTACTATGCCTTCATCAACATGTAATCTATCCAATTGCATGTCTACTTGTAGTTCTCCAAATTCATTAGTTATGGACCATAGAATAAGTTCTCATTCGGCTGCTGCTACAGGAGCGACAAATTCACTTAATTATAGCAGGAACGATACATCGTCTCCTTTTATGAGAGGCGCACCAGAACGACGAACAGATTCATTTCTAAGTAACAAATCACACAACGCATCAAGCGATATTATTTATAGACATCCTCAGAAATTAATAACGTCGCCTTTAGTGCCTTCGCAACAATCACCGATGTTTCAAAGAGGTTCTTTAAGACAGGAATCGAGAAATGTTATTAATCAACATCCAAAGCGAGTTAGTTTTGGAGATCGATCAAAAGATGACGTTCGTGATTCAGATGTTTTAAAAAAGTCGACGATGTTCGATCAAACGAGAACTAAAGGCTATGGTGATATGAAGTTATCAAGTGACATAATTAAAAAAGACGGTTTGGGTCCACCTCAACCACCTATTCGGACGACAAGTGTCAATGGTGCTGCATTACATCATAAGTTAATGACTAACAGACTTGGACGTTCATCTGGAGGGCATTCTCTCTATTCTGGATCTGAAAGTGGATCGGAAGCTGGGGAAATACAACGGATATTATTGAACGACGATCAAAAAGGTAATTATTTTTGTGTTCTTGTAAATTAAGTAAAACTCATACTGCATAAAGGCATGCATGCTTTATTTAAAAATAATGAAACGAAATATTGGAGAATAAAGAATGTTTATTGTTGTTTATTCTCAGATAGAAATCTGAATTTAAATATACTTGTTCTTAACTGACAATTGTAATATGTAGAATATAGTGCACCTATATTCACGCACAACGATGCGCTGGTGACAAGCTACCTTGAGATTGACAATGGTGATCGAAATCGAGCCATGCCAATTCTGAATCGAAAAAGAATATAATGGGCTCTAATAGATACGAAGAATCTCTCTAATTTTCTATATAAAAGTCTCATTTATGATTCCAAAAATATTTCGTTTGGATGAAATGGGTATATGTAAAAAATAAAGATTTTCTTATGAAATATATAATATTTTTGAACATTAAAATAACAAATATTAAATTTGGATAATTTTTATTATTTCTGTTCTTTCTCCCTTCACACTATATTTGAAAAAAATTGTGAGCTTGTTTATAACGAATTTGAAGGGAAATTTCTTTTATGTCTAGTCTGAACAAAAAGTTATTTTTTTCTCTACGAATTTATTTATTCTAATTTCTTCCACTTCCACAATCTTTAATAATATTGTGGTCAAATATAGTTGAAGCCCGAGTGTTTGAAGTGTGTCCAAGTCTCTTATGTTTTGTGTCTTTATGCGATGTCGACATTTATGTCACATGCAGATTTTCTATTACATATTGATAGACGCGAGTCCGATTCTTGCGCGTTTGAGATCAATCCGAAATATCTCTAATAATAATAAGAAGGCGCGAGAATCGGGCCCCATGATGGTATCATACGTCGTCGTTATAAGTGATGTAAGGCTTCATCAGTTGAACAACTTAGAGGAAACAAAATATAATCCCATAAAAAATAATATAGGTCTTTTCTTTTAATAATATTTTTTTGCCACATTATCGTCAAAGTGTGATTAATGAGGAACAATATTCTCAGTAGTTTGAAAGAAAGAAAGAAAGAAGGAAGCTTGGTATTAATAGTCGATTATTACTGTAAATAACTAAGTTAACAAATCATTAATCCACATAAATTATTTTTATCTAGTTTGCAAGATTTCGAACGAATTTGATGATGAACACAGGAAATTTTTCAACAGTAATCATTTAAACTTTCTTATATATTTTTGTGGCTTAATATAGATTTAGAGGTTTATGTGGACGGCTTAAAGATTCTGGTATGGAGTACAAATCCTTCTTCCTTATCGTATCGAATACCCAGCGCCAAATTTCGGGCATTGTTTGTGTAAATGGTCCCACAATGTTTTTTGGACTATGTTTTCATATACGAGGGCAATGGTTTTCAATCCCTTTTCACAAATCACACCTACGTTGGACCCACAAACCAGACCACAAGCTAAACCTAAAATAGCAAAGGGTGATAACCACGCTGAACACGTGTGCATACTTTATCATTTTGTTTGTTAAAACTTTCTTCAACATCGAAATTGTTTTCGTTCGAAAAAAATATTTCGTACATTTTTCTCACGAGCCGTCATCACCCGAAATCTTTTCGATCTACTTTTCTTCAGCCGTAGGTTCAAAAAATGTACTGCTTTTTTCTAAAAGCACGCAGTTCTAGGTCTCATTTCCATACCCTTTTAACTGTGGTTCTGCTCTGTCCCAGCTGCATCCTGTGAACTGGATTTCGTTGCATTCGCATTTTTACGGCTTTAATGACTGCTAGAGTTTGAAAAGTACGAGATTAGCCGCTCCCTTTGTTTATCAACTAATCTTTTATCTTCCCTGAATCGGTTGATAGTACGATAAATAAATTTCAATGGCATTTCCAAAATATTTAAGTTTGAAAATCTCACTTGGCGCGTGACCATAACAATGCACAATATACACTTACTTCCTTCGTCTTTTTTGTACGTCCTTTAAAAAAAGTAAATTTCCAGAAATCCTTTGTTTTTTTTTTAATATTCAATTTTCGAATGCCCCTTATATTTTTTTTCAATACAATTTCAAAATTTACCTAGTGACAGAATAAGTTCCGGCCCGACTTCGTAAGGCGTTGTCTATTCTGCATTAAAAGACGAGGCTATAAAGAATGATGCACATTTATTCATGGAATGGTTAGATGTGTGAAGTTTACATTTATTGGTACCATAATAGCAACCACAACAGCGCAGAATCTATTTAGTCAATTCCTATTATCTTAATTGTGTGATTTTGACCTTGCTAATGACATTAATTGATTAGAATGTAATAGTTTGCAGTACACCTAAACTGGTTCGTATACATATATTATATTAAATTTAAAATACCTAAATATTCTTTGGGTAGTTCCCAGTAGTTCAACACTTTTTAATCTAAATGTTAAACTAGTGGGAATAAATAGTTTTACTGGAGTTGGGAAGATGATATATTAAAGACTAGCAAAAGTCGTTTATAACGTTATTTCTTTAGGTGTACTCGGCATATACTCTTCTCATTCTTCGCTCATATCTTTATAATTCTCAGGAAAATTGTCAAAGTAACTATGTGAAGGTGGAGTTTTTTACGCTTTTATTACATTCCGTAATTTTAATTGTATAAAGGGCTTCAATAAGTCCACTTTCATAAAGAATTCTGCATAACATAGACGACAGCACTCATCCTTAATTCAAGTTGCGTCATGAAATTTATGAATTGAGTATCTTGCATAACTCGCTTTTTTATGCATCATAGTGACAGAATAATTTTGTCATGCACTACAAGCGAAATGGGGGCGATATTTTGCTTCCCAGGCGTCTCAATGTTTCTCGTTAAGGGCGTTTTTACTAAGTACATACGAGTATAACAAGAAAACCTCGTGAAACCATTTATAAACGAGATTTTACAGAAATATTCCTTAAACCATACCAAGAAAACTAGAACTGCACAAATTTTTTAAGGCTTTCTAAAACACGTGAGTCATGAGTGAACATTATTAAAGATAAAACTCACAGCAACAGAAAAATTAAAATGCTGTTAACCATACATTGGTACAATCTTCAATCGACTGTTCAAAAAAGGATCCACTTACCATCTATAACTAGTTGACATCGCTCTCACTCATTCAATCTTGCAATTTAAAACACATTACACTTTTTATCATTATTTTATTAGTCACATATTAGTCCATTCTTAATTTGTGTTCATTCCCGTTTTGGTATATATGAAACAAAAGTGAGCCCAAAAAATATAAAATAAAATAAAAATGCGTTTATTGTCATAAAAATATTACAAAATTAATAAAACATATAACAAATAAATTGTTCGGCAACTGCTGCCTGTCAGATCCGTGCCACAAGAAGCTGTTTTTCAGTCATGCGGGAGCCGTATTGTCAGAGGGTTTAACAGAGTAGAAAAATTAAAAATTCAACTTAATATTTAAACTTACAAACTAATACTCTAAATAAAAAACTTTTTATTTATTTAATTTTAAAACTTATAAGTACTGCTCTATGTTATGTCTGTTTATATGATATGTTGTTTCAAGTTTATGTTTGTGCGTGTATGTGTTCTTATGAGTACGTGATATCTGTATAATTGATTATTGAAGCTCTTTAATGTCATAGTTGCTCTTGATGTTTTATAGAATAGAGGCCAAATACCTATACGAGTATATATACTTTATGAATGCAGAGTTAACTATTTTTTAAATTAATTTATTAAAATATTTAATATATGAAAATCTCTTTAATATTCAACGTATGTGAATAAGTAGGAATCAATTCTAGCACAGGAAGTTGCCTTTTCAGTAATGCGCTTTTATATTTCATTTTAATCATTTGCGAACTAATCTATATTAATTAATTTTACAGTGATATTCACCTTTTTAAATTCTATTAGACATTTTTCGATTATTGGAGGAATTCACAGTGCAACAGCGCAAACAAAAATAAATAAAATTCAATGGAAAAATATAAATAAACATAACGAGCAACCCTATTGAATCACGCTATTGAACAGCTTTTAAGCCGATTTGCGACGTCAGCTCCGCGTCATTGATTACTCGCCTTGTAAGTTGTAACCTTGTAGCTCAGCTGTAGCGGTGACGTCACGAGGTGATAAATAGAGTAACCACTACCCAACGCAATAAAGTAGTATATTATATTTAAAATATGACGTTCTTGCATTTTTGTTTACTTTTATACTTCATTGTATCAAAACCCAACCTTCCACTACCTATTTTTCTACGTTTCTATTAAATTTTACATTGTTAGTTTTGGTTTCTTTCATGATATAACCTAGGTGTTCCTTTGATGTCGTTACATTGAAATTTGTTTTCACAACTTTTTCGCTATAACTTGACAGTGACTACGTACGTTTGCGGTTAGTCGGAAATAAAAAGAAAGATAGTTGGAGTGTAACCGTATGTATTTATTAGTCACACATTACCGTATGTATACAACTTTGACGGCGTAGGTAATGTCCCTGGAGGGAGTTTTGGAAAATAAATTGATGTATCCTAAAACAAAACCTAAATTGATGTATCCTTTCACGAAACATTAATTACAAGTGTATTCGAGCGACCTATAAAATATTCAAGGAGGGACACAGACTTCATATTGACTCCACTGAGTGGGGTGAGAATCCCCCGCTCGCACCCCACGCATGCGCGTACATATCCTGCAGTGATTTGCGACTTAGTGGCGCTCTTCCAGTGCTCGTGTCCTGGTGTTTCATTCAAGGCGGAGTTTGACTACACATGTTCATATATGTTGTGTATAAAACACGACATCTGTACGTTCTACGTAATATACACTGATTTCAAAAAGCATTCCAGTTACAAATCAACTGTAAGGAAATTCAAAATGAATTTCGAGTTGGATCAATAATTAATTGTTATTAATACTTTTTAGTATTTCTTATACCAAAGGATCAAGAGATGAGATTTAAAACCGTTAGTTTTTACTACATCCAAGAAGCCAAATTTCTATGGAAGGAAAAATTAATCAAAGTAGCCAAGACTCGATCTATGTAAAGCTATAAAAAGAAAAAAAATCTTGTATACCGTCATGTTTGACGTAGAAGTTAAAATACATTGTGAAAATTCCTTTGTTTTTCTTACTACGTACATTTATTGGTCAGCTGGTTAAAAGGTATTGAAATATCAATAAAGTACATTTAGTCTAAAGAATATAATCGAAATGCGCTCTATGTATACCAACCTCGAAACATTTTATTCACGGCATGCTTTAACCTATTTTCTGTTGTTTTATCTGAAGTTGATCAGCTGATTTTATCGAACGCGATACGATACTGATGTTCTCTGATTGAGATAAGCCGAGGAAATGCGTTAGGGCGATGACATGCAAAAAGGACTGCGCATGCGCGTGGCTCTAAAATCGATGGTGTCGTCGGTAAAGTAGGATACCCACAGCGCAAGGTCGTTGTCCGTATCGATTATAAACATCAATATGGCGCGCCTGTGCAACACGCGACATGATAGAATATAAAAAAAATCTAACCTCAATTTATAATAAAAACATGCGTATCAGTTCGTAAGTGGGCGTCCAAGGGCGCAGACGGCGCCCCATGCGTCGCGAACCTTGAAAGCAGTGCGTCTATGTCAACACGCATCAGCTTATAACACCAACTACTGTGATATCAAGCTCCAAATTTTTATGTTAGGTAAGCTCATAGGAGCTTGATATCGTATGCGCTTACCTCACAGATATGTCTCAACACGACGAGATGATGCGATACGATGTTTGTTTTCCGTTTAGAAGCATGGGTGTGGTTCAATAGAATTTACGCTAGCGTGCACGATGGGGAGTACGGGGGGTGAACACATGATGTATTACTACAGCACAGCGACGCCCACCCCTGCCGGCGGGAGTGACTATGCTTTTCGATTCTGCGCAGTGCATTCAAAAGTTTAGCGTAACATTTTGATTGGACGACGTACTAGACGGGTGCAAAGGAAAAACGATCCTAAAGCAACTGCATAATGACGTCATAGGATCAGGAATGTACATCGTTTTAATACGTAACCTACAGAAGTTAGCGAGCACGTGGCAGAAGTTTCGTGTATCTGAAGTCGTTGACGCGATATCGTTTTTCTTAGTTAATCGCGCGAACAAACTCGGGCTTCTAAGAATGCATTGGAAACGAAGTATTTATGATTTGTAAATTATTGAAACCTATTAATTTTATGTGAAAAATAAATCCGTTTATCAAAAGCGAGATTATTGTATGAATTATACAATCTAAATATTTTATGCCGCATCTCTAGTGAATGTGTTAATTTTACATGAAACGTAGGGTAGGTAACACTTAAAACGGAACATTTTTACGGGTATGTAAAAAAATATTTTATCAACAAAAATGACTCTAATAGGTAATGCACGTCGTATTTAAATAATAGGAAATGGGTTTCTTATTATTTATTATAGTTATATTTTAATATTCAGCACTAAAATGTGTGGTATTTTTTTGGTTCTATCCTTTGACAAAAAAAAATACATATCCCTATCCCGTTTACTGAAGTCAAATTCACTATGAATCCATTTAAATTAATACTGAATATAAAGAAAAAGGGGTCACAAACGATTTTCTTTTTATTATTTCCTTATTTTATTTTAATCATTAGTAGTATAGTTATAGTGGTAGATAGAAATTGATTACTTTTGCAATGCGCAAACAAATAATTTCGTTGAAATTTAAAATAAACTCGAGAATAAATCCGGGGACAACTCATACAATGATTCTATTTTTAAATTTTACTACAGAAAAGTGAAACGTCTGGCTTTATATATAAATATATTGCTCTGAATTTATTGATTGGTCTTCTCTGCGCACGCATCTAATCATTAATGTAAGGTTAAGGCATTTCCCTAGCCTTCGTTTCATGACCTTAATTGTTTAAGAAAAGCTTTCTATTGGTTAAATAAAAAGCTTTTTTAAAACAACCTGTATTCCACAGCTCGCTGAATATTCCTGTTTTAAAATGCACGTAATAGCTATATACATATTATGTTTTTAGAAATTATGTAATTTATAAAGTAGATCGACGCTGTTTACACAATTTTTTTTAAATCAACATATATTTACATACATTTATGTATAAAATAATTAAGGGAAGTTGACTCTTAATATTTGCAGATGCCGTCGGATGTTTTATCCGGCGTTCCGAGGTTAAGCGACATAAAATTTTTGAAATACATTCATGAAAGTATACTTATTTCTAGAAACATCACTGCGCCTAAGATATGGATCGTTTCGATTTAGTTAAATACATCAGATACACTGTTCGAAAATGTTAGTAATATGGCCTAAAATTTAACAACACGTTTCAATTTTAAAGTTATATTGACCTAATTAAGATATTAAATAAAAAGTATTCATTTATTTACTAAGCATATAAATTTGCCAGTACTTAGTTTTAGTTCTCCAAATTTAAGGAGCGATCAATTATTTTATTCCCAAGGACTACGTCAAAATAAGATTATTTTGAATAATTATTTGTTACGTCTATTTTACACCATAATATGGAAACATAAAACGGTGCGCTTGCCGTTTGGGCGTTTAAAAATAATGTTGTTTGTTTATGTTTACACTTCGATTCAGAAAAATCGTTCCGTATTCCAAATTCATACATTGATAGCTTTATTATTTTTTTTATAACTTACAACTCTCACATTATGTAAATAAATTTTAATATCATTCGTCGAATTCTTCATTTCAATATTAAGCAATATATCGGTTTAATTATTTAATCGATTACCGCTTAAACACTGTGGTCGTGACGTAATAATTGACAATGAAGCGGATACTTAAATATTTAATTTAAAAGTATATTAAACACTACAGTGTATTAAATGTTCAATAGAAAATAAATGAATATCATCTATGTTTCCTTTGACTTTTTTGTCCTCAGCGTCATATTTAAAATCATGTTTTAATTTTTGTATCATATATTATAACGTGTTAATATTATTTCACACAATTTAGAATAATAGTATACATTAATAAAGTTCTGTTGCATTGAACATGACCACCTGAATTACTATAACAATAGGTAACCCGCCCGCCCACTACGCTACAACTTGATTGTCAAAATGGCATTCATATTGAGTCAGGTCAGGTTGCAATATATCGCATTGCACAAATAATTTTTATAGCCAGATTACGCACTAGATAGTTTGGTTCATTTTTATTAAAAATATGAATTCGACATGTATTATACACCACTCTTATACATTGTTGTTTTGGTTTTAATTTGTGTAGTGAGTACCACTATAGTAACAGTTTCATCATCTTGGCTTTTCGCTTATGAGTTGTTCGAATGCTTTCTTTTTTCATGATATTTATGTACGTAGTTGCATCACTTAACATATATTCTCTTCAACAAACAATTGTGCTTTTCTTCTCAATACAATGCTATACATAATTTCTTTTTTTCGTAATCTTCGTGTAGCGACAAAGAATCTACCTCGGTAGTAAAAGTCTTTAAAACAACGGTTTATTTTTTAAATTCTTTTTCTACGTATGTTTTCTCACATTCTTGGACTCTTTTTTTTAAATAGCTCATTTTTAATTTTAAAACAAGTTATTTTTTATTGGTTTAAGATTAAAAGTATGTGTGCTAAGGTGGGAACGTTTCTTTCATCGAATATTGGAAATAGAGACATACTAACTAAATATTAAGTAAGACGTTGGATTAATTATGATTAACTTAACATTATGATGCCAATAAAATCTATATTTTATATAAAAATTAATCCTTGGTCAGGGCATCAAGCGTGAAGAGCGGAACCGATATCACTTATATTTTTTTGGCTTGTTTGTTATTGGTAGAAAGTTCTCATAAAAGAAAAATAAATAAGAAAATAGGTCGGAAAATTTATTGAATAAATAAAATAAATACCTGATATCCATTATCATATCATCATCCTGAATACAGATAATATATATCAGATTATCATCTGTATACCAGATAGCAGTTTAAAGAAAATCTTCAGCGTTTCCAACACAATGGTCGCATTTTCTGGCGATGGAATTGTGTTCTAATTGGTTTTAGGCTGCATGACGTTAGAGATTTATTCTTATGATGTTGAGTCTTTCGTCTTATAGCGGTGAGCACAGACACATTTCTGTTGTGGCCTGCCAAGCCCCCTTCGCTAAAGTACTACTCAACACTGATTCTACTTTATTTTCATAAAGGTGTTTGTAATAAGTTTACGCATTTGTAATAAGTATAAGCGTTCTATAAAATTTCTGCACTTCTGGCGTTGCTTCCTTTGAAACAGCCATACAGCCTGGCGCTTTGTTCCTAGATCATATTCTCATATCATTTCAACAATAAATCTGAATGAAAGATGGATCGTCTGTTATAATGTTGTAAACACGGCGGAAAGAATCTACTTTTAATTTATCAATAATATTATGGCACCATTCTATGCGCGCCACATCTGTATGTCGGTTGGGAAGTGCCCAGCGCAAAAAAATCTCCATACTCAGAAGTTGATCTTTAGAATATTTCATAAACACTTCCCGATCTAATCTGCAGATTGTATTGAATCTCCTCGAATGATACTGTACTTACAAAATTCACAGATATAGTTGATTTAAAAAACAAAAAGGTGAACCGAAAGATGAGGGGCCAGGTTTTCAAGCTGATTTTTTTTCTAAAAACAGGAAACATTATACGCATATTCAACCCACAATCAAAAAATCAAGTCTAAAATATAATTATAGTCAAGTCGTCCTTAGAGGTCAGAACAGTCGAGAGTGAAAATGTTAAAAAATACCTTAAATTACGAAAAGAACCCTGATATAATAACAAAATTCACTTGAAACTTTTTAGTCATATTTTTTTATATATTTAATAACATAGAAAATATTTAGTTGTTATGAAATATGTAGATAGTCATATTTTTCTATAATACACGTTTTTTTTTAATTTTCATCATTATTTTTGTATGTATATTTTTTTATCTAAATTTTCATAAATACTTATTTTGGCTTGTTATATTATCTGTCGTGGGATCATTTTTTCAAACTTGAAAAGAATTTGACGTTTAAGTCAAAATGGTGTTAATGATAAATTTTAATGTTTCTTTTAGTTAATGAAGTGCGTGTAGTCGACAACTTTTATAACATTTAGAAAAGTATTATCGTTTTCAGATCAAGTATCCACATATTCTTGGTGGAATTGATACACTCCGTGATCAATTTATTTCCCTTGAAAGGCAGATGTAGTGCGCTGAACATTGAAGTATAATCGTAGTAATAATAACTCAATGGCGCTGAAAAATCGGGTGATGTTGAAAACAAAATACATATTTCAAAAGCAAATATAAAAACGTTACGTACGAGTAGTAAGCGTCACTCGAGTCTTCGGCGCCCTCCATCTGCCTTTTATTCTCTAATCTGTGATGCAATGCCCTACCACGTTCAAGAGCATTGAGTTATTATTCAAGAGTATGTTGTTTAAAAGTCAAGTGTTGTCCAGAAATTGTCTGTCAATATTTGATATTGGTTTAAGGAGTCTCTGTGTTGAATATGTAAGTTTGCAAGTTCTGGCTTTAAATCGTGGTTTTTGAAGTCATTTTTTATTTCTGCGTCACGCTCCTCTTGCTTTTTGAGTGATGACAGAGATTCAGATATAGAGTTTGTCCTTCATATTCTTATTAGTGGCCTTAAGAGTAAGGTTATTGTTTCTTCAAATTCTGAAACACAGTATATATTTCATTAAATTACTTGTATTTATTATTATATACAATAATCGTATACATTTACATAACCATAAAAGGATTTATCATTTATTCAAGTTGATATGTGTGTATGTGTCTGTAATATTAATACGTTAACTAACAGTAATCTTAATATTCAAGTAACAATATTTATTTGAAGTAAAAACAATATCATAGTTCTAAATATTTTTTTTAAAATCATAGTAGTGTTACTGGAGGAAAATTGTTTGATATAAAATTTAAAATAGACTCAATTCACATACTATTAACTTTTAATTCCTTCCAAGAAAACTAGATGGCGCTATCCCAATTTATTGTACATATAAATGCCCGCAGTGATTTTGATGCAATACTGATGAAGGTTTTGACAAATTTTATTTTCTGGCTTTTAGGTGGTTTCGTTTGGTTCGGTTGTTCGTTCGTTTGTTTGTATGGTCGTACAAGTGTTATATCCGTGACAATCTCAAATATGTTTGTGGTTTTCGCTTGTAAAATTACAAATCCCAAAGAACATAAATTTATAGGTTTGTATCTATGAATTTGTGGTCTTTGGGATTACCGTTAGACAATGCATTAAAACTCTTGGTGATTCCATATAGAAATAACATTAATGTGCATATAATGTTATTATGGCATGAATTACTTACACAAAATTTTTTTAATTACATATTTATTTACTTTTGTCAGCTAGAATAGCATGTGTTGTAGGTCGAAATAAATGTCTTATTTCTTTATTGAAATTGAACTAGCTTCCTTTTTTTAAGGAGTACAAGTACACTATTTAGATCAGCGTTATCCAAAGTAGAGATAACCTTGTTGACAGCCAAAGGAGACGGCACAATAAGAAAAAGAACTTTTTTATAATTCTGTTTTTATAAATGTTGGCAGGTTTTAACGTATATTACCTATGGATTTTTGACCTTAAGGATAAATTCCAAGATAAACAAAATCTTCTCTTTATATTAAAGTTTATATTTGGTGAAGTAAAGGCTCTTTATCGCATATAAAGAAACGGTGAGTGTCGGATTTCTGTCCAATTTGCCATATTACTTTGAGATGTGAGGTAGAGCATTTCATAGAATGCGCCACAAATAGCTGTAAGATTTATAAAGTGACTAGTCTACTGTCTATTCTATTATTCGAGTGTAACTGTTATCAATTATAACCGTTATTCCAGTTAGTTCTCTAATGTCAGCACTTACGTTTACGTGATAGTTTGTGTTGGTTGTTAATAGAATTTTTCTCTTACTTTTGATCAATCATCAAAGATTTATCTATGCTTATTTTGGAAAAACTGGGCATATCCATAATAACCCATATCTTCAAAATCATTTTTCTATTAAACTATGACAGATATTTCAATAAATCCATAGGGCATATGAAAGCTACAGATAAGAATTATATTACATTTTTTTGCTACTTCCTCACCTATTATTATATTGAATTTTTTGTCTTCACGTTGACATTCTCCAATACAATAATTTCATATACGAATAGAGCGAATGCCTATTTAATCATATGTTGACAGTTTAAAATGACTCATTAATTTAAAAAAAATGATTTTCACATAAACTTCCACCGCGGGTTACACAGAAGAGATCCGTTCATAGCGTTAAGGCCGCCTTTTTATGCATAGTATAAGTACTATCATATGTAAGATTATAAAGAGAATTTCATTCATTAATTCATAAATAAAAAACAAAATGGAACTAAAATTGACAGACCCGTGTAAAAATATTCATTCATGAAATTACTCACTTACGTTATTTTGGAGCGGCCTTCGACGCGCTGGCAACCACGCAACACGTCACGTAGGGCTTAACCTACTCGTGATACGTCCCATTGTCGGCGTTTATCAATGAATCCGGGGATGGCAGTGATACCTGTAGCGTAATCAAATATTTAACACTTGCATTTGTTGGCAGTATTTTATAACTGACATCACTCATCACAGATTTTATCCTTACGTATTTTTCTTATTTTTTATGATACCACAGTTCGCGGATATAATGAGCTCAATTTATCAATTGAATAATCATTTTTTTGCATTTGAAAGACCAAACTTACAGCTTACGCTATGGATCCGCCCCTACTCTCGCATTTCGGATAGAATATTCTATTGAAAGCAAAGTTATTTCTTCTGGTTTTAATTTGATCATATATCAAAAACTTACTGATGAAATGTCAGTAGTTCTTGTTTATTTTCTTTCGCGATGAATGGGACTCGCAACCCCCAATCACACAAGACATTGTTTCTCAGCGCTCACTCATTTTTAGCGTTGAGTACTTATTCAAAGAATCGATGCAGTCTAACAGGAGAAAAAGTAGAAAATACTTGTAGACATTTAATACTTGAATAAATTATTAGACACTGAAAACAATAATTATCAAATTTAGCCGGGTTGATTTAGATCCAATATAACCAAATGACCAGTCACCTGTTGACAAAAAAAAACAATTGATATCAAAATAGTTTCAGAATAAAAGTATTTTTTTGATACGTGAGAACTTTGGCACATCTTGCACGAGTGCAAAGTGGAAGCTATTTAGACGATAAAGCCCAGGAAGTTGGGGGAAGGAGGTGTAATAATCTACAATAATCTTTCAGTAACGCTGAAAGGTCTGTCAGACTAATAATAAATAATCAAAAAAGAACCAATTAGAAAATTGAACCAGAGTGATAGTCCATCTAGTGACCACCTATGGAATTTCGAAACGGTTTCTGTATACGTATCCCGCTCTAACATTAATGTAACTCCATAAGTGAAAATGCAGCAGATATATTGAGTTTAGTTGCTATTTTAGCGCTCCTTCTATGCTTTAGTTATTCATTACATGGTTATGCTGCTACATATTACTTCGATCGTTAAATATGTGACCTATTGCTCTCAAACCGAACAGAAGTTGCAGGCACAGCTAGGTGTCTGAACGCTATTACATCCAATTGTTTTAAACGACTTGAATCTCCAAAATTGCACCAAATCATTAAATCATCATCAAATTGTGTTTCTGTATTTTCATTAAAATTATAGCCGTGCTCTGCTCTCGTGCTTTTTGCTTTCGTTAGAAAGATTTATTACCTTTAAATGCTGGTATAAAATCGTCATAACCTTAGTGTTTTAAAAACTCTACATCTTTAAATCCCCTGTCTACGAGGAATCGATTTTCTGGCAACAACAGTAGATATGGCTGTGTAAGTAATGAATTTTGATGGCCATACTACACCTTGAAATTATTGGTTGGTTTGGAAAAAAAATCATAATTTTATTGCTTATTATTTTATTGCCAAGAAATTTTTTAATCACGTGGACAAATGAGTTCTACGTACCAAGTTCAGTTTCGTTCATAGATATAGTGAAGTTATCCTTTTCACTAATTACCGACCGTCAAATATTACAGCTTTGAGGTTTTCCCTACTTTTCATGTCTTTGTGATATTCTGAAAACATATTTTTACAAATTCTTTTTGTTGATTTATCGAGATATATCCATTTGTTTCGATTTCACGATTTCTGCCGACGATGTTAACTAAACAAAAATAGCAGAACTTCTACGTCTACGATTTTGTTGTTCTCTCCACATTCTTTGTTGTCGAAATGTCTCAAATGTTCGCTACAAATTATCTGAGTTTTAAATAAAATTGCCTTGGAAAGGCTTGCCTTGATAGCGAATTCAGCGAAATGAAATGTTTTCATTAAGTATGCTATAGGTTTTCGGTATTCCTGAAAAGGTGTATTCACTGCAAATGTAGCAAAATGTATATGTAGTGACTACTGACCAAACAACATCTGGATTAGCTCGCCATAGTATAAAAACTGCGAATATGTAAAAATTTTTATAACTTGTAGCACTTTTTAGGTCAATGTGGTGAAATTGAAATATTGCAGGTACTTTGCCAATTAGAGCTCTAAATTTTACAGTAGAAATTTTACAGCAATATTTAAAAATAAATTAAACGCACTATAAAGAAATTATATTTTACAAATGTTTTCTAGAATTAAAAGCAACCTTTATCTTAAGAAACTGTCCTGAAACATATCGTAGTTACTTTTTTATTACCTATTTAGCTTGTATGAAAAAAATACTTTTTTCAATTTACTAGTTGTTTTAAAATGATTATTGGAAATGTCCCTAACCGTATGTCAAATCAATATCGTAATTGTAGCGCCACGTTGTATACCTAATAAAGTTACCAAACAGTATAATAAAAAATAAAA
>LQNK01000508.1:736800-762425 GCA_001586405.1 Phoebis sennae
TGAAAAACGCCCGATTTCAATATATTATATCTGAAGTCGAGACGTTATGTCACATCAAGTAGCGAATGACGACTGGACCGATGTTGTACTAATGTACAAAGTTAAATGTCACAGGCTAGAGCAGCAGGGCACTTCCACTTGTTTTTTCTATTCCGTGGTTCGACCCTTCAGTGTTGCACGCGATTTTTTGGAAATATTGGAATGCATTTTTTTTCTATTCAAACATAAAAAAAAATATTTTCGTCTTTAATTTCCGGACATGGTATCATGTACATCATCGTCCTTGAATTCAAATGGTTTGAGGATTTCTGATTGCTGATTTATTTTTGCCAACACTTCAGTCGATTTTTTTATACCAGCTTGCTTCTAAGTCATGGGTAGGCCTTAGCTTAGTTTTTTCTTATTTTAGGATTTAATGACATTAGCAAATGATTTAGTTAGTTTTGCTGTTGGCTTATTCTGAATTAATAATTCTAGTTTGTTTTTTATGTTGCGTACGTCTATGATGTTTTGCAAATTTTTTTAATATTTACAACAACCTGCAAGTTCACGCAAGTCTATAAAATGAAGATCATGTTAGGTGCCGCAGGCGTAGTATATACCCGTAGTACCTTAGAAAATTTTATCCATAAGTGGGTACAATAATCCTTATTAAAATATATTTTCTATCGAATTCAAGATAATATATTTTTAAATTATCTACTTATCTATTTATTTTATTTCTTGACACACAGAAGTGAATTATTTAAATTTAATTTTTAGCATTACCTTTACTAGGTTAAGTATAACAATTTTTATTTTCCGACATGTTATAAACCGTTAGAAAAAATATTTTCCGGTTTTCAAATATTAACTCTTGAAAATATAGATACAAGTGAATACAATTAACAAGCTTTATAGAATCTTATCTATATCTTCTTCATTAAACATAAACGTAAATTAAAAGAAATTGTTAAAAAAAATCTCATAACTTGTGACTTGTAAACTACGTTTGATAAACAGGCCACAGGTGCGGTCAGTGCGGTCACTTTGAACAAATGTTAGCCATTTTTCTCTTTCTTTACGAACCAGACATGGAAAACATGAATAAACAAATGTTTAATATAACGTCTAACAAAATTCAACAACTTTTATCTTTTAATATCTCAAGATAGCATTTTTCTTAGTGATGAGTAAAATTATTATCCATTTTCTGCACCAAAAATCGATTTCAGCTTAACTTTTAATCTGTGACAATTATGTCAAATAAAGTAAAATGCTCTTAAATATTTTTCTAAAATTTTATTTTAATCAGTAATGGAACGTTATTCCTTCGTTCTTTGCTATATTACGTAAATTATTAGTGTAGCGTGTAGTAATTATCAACTAGTCTTTATTATATTTCGAAATTGTATCATATTTCTTTTGCAGTTGTTATATCGTTTCTCAATTTTGGTGATAAATAGTCTCCATGCAGTGTCCAGATGTTTTTCTTGTTATTCCGATTGTGGTGTAAATTAATATTTAATACAAAAATATTTGAATTTTTTTAGATTTGGACAAGTCATTTTCCATCGCGGCTATACATATATTTATACTGTCATGATCCAGAAATGTGTATGCATCAAATCGGGTCAGTGTATGACAGCCGGTTTCTAGTTCTATCCTATTTGCGGTCACCTCCAAAGCATAAGAGGCAACCGCTATAGCGTTATCCATAGCTTCGCATGCATGAGAGTTGGCGCTCTCTTAAAAATCAATATTAATCAAAATAAGTCATGTAAAAATGCGATAGAGATATATATGTGATATTGTGATACATTTCTCCATTTAATTAAAAAAAATCAGTGCCAATTTTAATTATACTAGGGATTACACTAAACAATTTCTCGTGACATGAAAATCTCTCGGCTTGGTCTCCACTTACAGCAACCTAATTTCTTGGAAGATAACTTTAAATCACACATAACCTAAGGAAATATACAAATCTAATTGAAAAATAACCAACATTCTGATGTGGCACATGAACACAAATAGCTTATCTTTTATCTTATAATATATACTTATCTTTAAAATTGTCCCGAATAATATCAATTGTATAGGTAAATTGCAACAAAATTGAAATAAATATCTCTCGTATTTGAGTCGCGTCTGCTGATACAGCTCGTCTCAGGCGACTGAGGGATGTTACAGCGTTTCCACACGTTGCAATTTACTAACAATCCGAAGCATTACGTAATTTTGGTAATGTGCACTCTTCGGTAGCTTTAATTTTTTTTCGTTTTACTTTGAGCTTTTTCTAGTTTAAAGAAGTTGTACATTCTCGCCATCAACAATAGTTATATAATAAGTATAAATTAAGTTGTTCCATTCCTGTTTCAATAATGAGTACATCAGCATCGTCATTCGCTTCTTTAACGAGTGTAATATCTGCAATACACTTTTCTTTCAACATTATAATTATTCGAACCTTGTTGCGAGCAGGTATTTAATAATGAATAATCTCTAACACATGAGTATCGTTCTTCAAGTTTCCTGACATTTTCAATTCTTTCAATAATCTCTTCTTTATCATCGAGTAATCGTTAAGGCTATTAAAATCGAATTTTGTATAACTCCTCATATTAGTATACCTGTTAACGTATCAAATATTGTATTACGTTTCACAAATTACAGTTGATGGAAAGTTTTAGAAAGAACACTTTATAAAAGCGCTGGGAGGTTTATCGATCGACTAAGCCACGTTGTCTGCTACGAGTTGGTTTAGAATTTAAGTAGACGTACCCGAAGAATTGAAAAAAGCTAATTATTTCTATCTTCTGGTTCCTTCGTATTTTTTTATTAACTAGTCAAGTTAAAGCCCGTATCACCTACATTTGGACAAATCCTGACATACAACACGATTGAGTTTTATTGTTTACTGTTCGTGTCGCTTTCTGTTACAATTTTAGAACAAAATATTTTAAATAATCTGTATTTATATAACAACGTTTTTTATCTGTACTACATGAATCATTTCCATTTCAAAATGTTTTTAATAAAAATTATGGATATGTTTACTCGTTAAATTTTACTCGATTAAACCGGTGGAATCCGGTTACGTATTTATTTCGCACATGAAAGGATTTTGTAGATTATTTTTCATTCTGATATGGTGGAATGAAATAAAGTATTTTGCCTGACATTAAATAATGTCAATTGTGTAATATATATTAAGTATTTATGTACCGACAATATGAGTTACAGACAGATAGAACATACGTTCTAAATTCTACAAATTTTCTCGCATTTATTGGCCAATATTCTTTCATAGAGCCGTCTCTGATTTCACACCTTTTGTTGATTTGTTTTTTGGACCCACAAACAACATTCTTTGTTCAGGATTTTCTAATAAAGTTCACGAACCGTGTCCATTGTACAAAACCTTTGTTTATATAATAATAGTCACGATTGTCGAAAAAATGACGTGTAGGTACATAATAATAATTATAACACGGGAAACAGAATTTTTGTGGCGGGTTAACTTGTCAATTCCGTATTAAGATAAAAATATCAGATTTGTGCAAATGGCTTGCTTTTGACATAGACTATGGCTATTCTATTATAAATCTTCAACATAACAATACGAGTATGCATTGAACATATATTGCTGAGAACGTATTTTGTATCGAATTATATATTGATTGAATAAAGGTATTTTAAAAAAATAATATTCTTCAATCAAATAATAATTAAAAAGTCCAAGAAAATTGTTTGAAGGCTTGATAATATTTCTTCTTTAAAGAAACATTTTTATACCTTTTCATAATTGCGATCTAATCAAGTCTTGGAACGTCTTGGAAGTTACATTCATTGAATAAGAAATTTCGTATTCCTACTCAATCAGAAAATACTTTATTAAATAGTTTACTTGTTATTTTATATATTTTGCCGGAATCCAATCTCGTCTATTAACTTTTGTGACCCATTCCTATCTAAGATATTTTTCGGCGGCTTGTTGAAAATTATCTTTATAAAGCTATAAAAACATAATATAGCAACTAAAAGTACGATAGTTAAATCTTTATATGCTAAGTTCTACATCCTATAATATATTTGAAGTTATGTGACGAGGTAGCCATCTATTGTTGAATAAAATATTTTTACATAATGACGTCAGGACTTAGTTGAAATCACAGTGCACGGTTGCTTAGGCCGCCTCATCTCTGTATCAGCTCTATAGCCTAGATGGCGTTGTAATAAATGGAATATTATATTAATTTAACTAAATGTAACCTGTTTGAGTACTCAAGTTATATTGTACTAAGGTTATCGTATAGGCACTAATTATAAATTTAGCAGCTTTTTGTTTTATTGATCACACGAAGCCTAAACTTCTATAGGATGTGGACCATCCTCATTGCTTCCATTGTGCAGCAAAACACATTTAAGACATATTTTTGAGCTATCCATTAAAGCCTCCAATATTTGGGCTTATATTTGGGTAGGCTCATACAAATTAAGAGTCCAGAAACATTGGTACAAAATACGAACTTATTTTCTGCGGTAAGATAAGAAAGAAGATCTTGTTGTCTGGTTTCCCAAGATGTAATAGTAACACCAGATTGAAGACTAACAGTCTTACTACAAAAAGTTATTTTCGATATTATCAATTTTCTGCATCTAAAATAAATTTTAGCTTTTTTCTATGTAGAGTTCTTACATATCCACAATCTCGCAACTTAACTTTTAATCTATGAGTCAATAAATTAAATATAATTATTCAGCTATGAAACGTTATTCCTTAGCTGTATTACTTGAATTAAAAGCGCAATATTGGGTCACACATGAGGGCACTATTAATGAGTTTTCGTGATTCTTCGTGTCAAATTAAACATGTCATGAGCTCTCAACAGCTAGCAAGCATATGTGTGAAGTAATGCCGACCAGCTTCTGTTGATTATGATACATTAGTGGTGCGTGATGTCTTCTCTATACGTAGTAATAATAACTCAATGTTCTTCATAATGTTTTATTAGGTTTTTGTAAATTGTTGATTTATAAAACATCTTCGTATTAATCTAAATCTTTCTTTTCACAGACCTAAACATCTTACACTTGTATTCCTTGTTATATAAGCCCCTTCCCTCAAGAGTTGCAAGGATATCTTCTTTATCTAAATCACTATTTTAGCAGAAAAACTTTTGATTTATCTGTCTTTCTTTTTGAAATTCGTGTCGTCATAATGTTCAAATGGGTTAAATCCATAGGTATTCGAATTGTAGAAATATTCAGAAAATGTTCGAGTTAGTCGTTGTCTTTCTAATCATTTAAATCTATATATTTAAATATATCTATTATTAGCTAATAAAATAAATTAGTCACACGTATCGCTGCAGAAAATATCTCGTATCACGAAGACAAATTGACGTAAACCCTGACTAAACTAGGCATATTGAGTGTTTAATTTTATACAGCGTCTATCTCTGAAAGGTCACTAAAAAAGAACCGTTTGTAATTTGTTAAACAGTTTTTGAACAGTATTAAAACAAATAAAATCCACGGCAATTACATGCATGCAGTCTCGATATTTAATATTAAATCGACACTACATATCATATGTACTTGTGGTGGCAGTGGTTTCGTGAGGTTTCTTTCCGAAGCCTGCCTATGTATCCCCTAGACTGACGAAAAAACGACATGATTTTTTATGTCTGCAATTTTTTTTTTCTTATGCTTAACTGAAACAACATGTAGTCTTTAAGGCTATAATATTGGAAATTTAATTTATAAAAACCAGAGGCATCAATAATGCAGAATTATTCATAGATATCTGAATTTATCCAAAATTTCTCAATATATATTTAGGTACCTTCAGTCTCCATTTGAAAATCATTTTAGATCTCCACATTATCATAGTTCGAAATATCATATACATATAATTATTATTTCCGAAAGCATTGTCATGTTCGGTCAAACCAAATATCAGTTTAAATTGGATGTCAAACCCAGTTGGACAAATTTCAACGTTGTTATTTATGGAAACAAAAACAAAAATGAAATAACTATTCGTGTTCTAATTTATGTATATGCCTAAGCTGGACTTTGTAATCTTATAATTATAAAACTTTTAAGTAACATTAATTATTTTACAATCCATAGGTACACAGTTATTATTAAAAAACTGTACTGCGAAAAATAAACGCATGCTAAAACTCGCAAATAGAAACATAAACTAAAAAATATATTTTATGAAATTCTTGATAAGTAAAGAACTATTCAAAATATTTTTATAATTAAACGTATTCTGTTCTGTAAACTCTTTGCCGACAATTCTGAACTCTGACACCGATTATAATTGGTGCAGACTTTTTACTATACGCGTTGGAATAACTAAAGTGACTGAGAATCTGTAATTAGAATTTGAAATCATTATTTTTATGTCGGTTTTTATACAATTTTTAATAACACCATGCAATTTCATTGCAGAGGTTGAAGAAGTTAAATGCAAGGGTATATAATTTTTAGTTTTTGGTGGTAAAAACTAGTGTATAGTATGTAATAGTATATATAAGAACTACGTTACCAATTTCGTTAAAGGTTTATTTGAAAATAATATAATGGTTTATAACTTTGGAAAGGCATAAACTGTTCCATAAGAAATAATAAAATTCGCGTGGTTTATCCTTCAGAGGTGAAATATTTCAGTATTGGGAATTTTCCTTCATATAACATGTAGAAATAACACGTTTATGGATTTCATCAGTAAATATTATTTTTAAGATGTGATTCAATGATATATTATAATTTATAGATGCAGTATATACTTACATTACTATCGTAAAAAATACTAATAATTTTCTTATCTTTATCATTGAAATGTGTTAAGTATCATTCAAATTCAATGTGTCTAAACGATGCGTTGTTTTTATAGAAAAAGCGATATTTTAATAAACAGTAAATCCATGAAAAAGTAGTAAAGTTAAAATTATAATAAGTACTTAAGGACTTGTGACGTACGTTACAAAAATGACCGAATATTATCGAGCGAAAATTAACGCCGCGCTCAGACACTTTGTACATGTTGTCAGCAATTATTTAAATTAATACAACCGCTCAACTGTTTTCAATCACTTTTATTTATCAGAACTGTCACTTAAAATTGCGTCCATTGATTCGGGTAACAAGAGCTCGATTTATGTGAGACAACCAACAACAACGTGTACCTATATTTTCCATGAAATTGACGAACGGTAAATAATCGGTGATTTATAAAGACGGTAAATAATACCTCTCAATATTCATAGGGCTTTCAAGGTAAAATTGAACGTTAGTTAATACAAATAATGTTTTACGAGAAATCCATCTGAGTAACGGTTTTTCACACCCACTTAATGAACGAGCGAGTTATATTTAATTAAATATTATCAGAAATGTAAATAATGCTTTTATTGTTTAATAATTTTGACTTACTTAAAATAATATTAGTTCTATTAAAGTGATTAAAGTCTATGTTATAAGATAAACGTGAGATTGATAGAAACATGCATAAAAATAATAAGTCACTTCGCCACAATAATTCTTGACATCGTGACCAAAATAATATAGAGTAAGATTGTTGAACATCCTCCCGTTGTCAACGACACTATTATCGATATAAGCTGGGCACAGCCCTGACTATCCAGTGATACGGCTGCAGCAATGTGATTGAATCCTTGTATATCTTCCAATCCGGTTAGTCGGAATTACAGTCTGCGATATTTTATTTTATCCTCTAGGAATTTCATTAACAAATCTGTATAGGGGTGTCCAATTGACGGGATTTAAATATCGCATGTGTTTTTTTTAAATATACATCCAGAGTTTTGTTGGTAATAGTTTATACGTTAAATCTAGAGGATATTCATAACTTTAATTTACAGATTCAAAATGTCTTCATACATACATTGTTACTAAATTGTATATGAAGCGTCTCTGAATTAATTGTTTTGTAAGCGTACCTGTCTTAATTTACAAAGTCGGTAATCAGACATCGTTATGGTACTCTATCTGTCGTTTAGTGAATTATAAAGTCACCACCCTCCATATAAAAAAGACATTGTACCTTTGTACAAGATTAATAGAGAACTTTGATCGGTTCGTTTAACTTGTTACGATGGTATATAATATACTTTTAAAGCTATTTATTATATTTCTTAAAATAGTAGATATGATTATCATACAATTTATTAAGTTATATTAGGTTATAATAAAAATAGAGAATAATTTTAAATATATATAATCCGGCATTAACAATTTTATAGCATGTAGTATTCAATAAAAATGTGTACAGTGTTAAATGTTTTAGCTTTTAGATAATTTTTATGTCAAATGTTTAAGCCTTTGAGAGAGTTTGTAACGCGCTTCGTTAGCACACGCGAACTTAAATTAAACCGGCGGATTACCTAGAATTTCATTACTTACGCTAAAACGTCGCGTGAAGCTTTGAAAAGTTTATCGTGAAAGCCCTGTAGTTATTCAACTCATAGACGTCATGGCCTCGATTAAGCTCACAGTTCCCGTCGCGTACTCTGGTCCGTCGGTCGCACGCCCCGACCGAAATTCAGCTTTGGGAACGGTTACCGCTTATTGCGAAAGAAAATCAGTGTCGCGGCGCTTACGAACAGTTTTAACCCATTTAAGGTAACAAGACACATTAACTTTGACGTCGAAATTATGTTAGTAAGAAAAAAAATACGGATCTATATATAATGGAATGTTATGTTAAATAGTGTTGAATTATATTTGTGTAATTATAGTAATTTCATAACACAATTAACTAATAATTACAACGTTCATAAAATTAGTAATTGTAATGCAAATAATACGTGCACTGTGAACCGTGCCTTAACGACAATGTATTTAAACGATCAGCTGACCGATACTACGCAAAATACTATGACACAATTTTTTATCGGACTGCAGCTAAACAACGGAGATTAAAACATTCCGTATTTTCTTAGAATTATACGACTGTTGTTCTTTAGCGTATTTCCTTGAAATTCATTCACTTTATTCATTCTCTTATTGAAAATTGTTAGAAGGGATATATTAGTATATTACACACTTTATAACAAACAATTCAGTAATTTGTAAATAGTACAAAATTACGCGGTCAAAAAGAAACCTTTGCAAGATATATGATTTTACATTTAATAACGTAAAAAATATAATAATTTAAAATCTCGAGAGATCCTTTGAAAGCAAAAAATATTAAAAGGGTTAAGCCGGGAAGTTAACCTGATTTACCCGGCGTACGCAACACTTATTGCTTAACATTTTTGCAATTTTATAAGTCAAGTGGAGGTCAGATGTTTTAGAATTTAGTTTTTTCCCTATTCGGTACATATACGACTTATCACACCAACTAACTAACTAACATTTAAGTAAGGATTACTTCTTTGTTATAACGGATTAAAAAAATAATTTCTCATATTTTTATTCACATTGAGAAACACGAAAAATCATACAAGTTAACTATTTCTTAACATTTTCTGTTTTTCAAAGTACATATTTACTTTTCAGATCGATTTCAAATTTTCTTTCGAAGAGATAGTCACAAATCTCTCTGGTGACTATCTCTTATTAAATTTAATAACTTACCGAATGAGGTCTAATCAATCCTGGAAGCGTAAAAGGTATTGATCCATCTGGCTGTGAGTTTTACAAGTGGATACAGTAAGTTGTTCCGAAAATATCTTTTTGATATTTACGTAGGTTTGAGATGGAGAATATGAAACTTGATAGAACTTTCATAAGGCACATATCAGGCATTGTACCAGTATACAGATAGTCATATCTGAGAAAAAAATCGATTGTTTAATTCGATAACTCTAGAGTAGCGATTCTATTAGGCGGGTCGCGATCCAGTACCGGGCCAACATAATAAAATACCGACTTGCAACATTCCCTCCTTGTTTTAAATATACCCTGCTATCGATGGGATTCATCGTAAATGTCTGGATGAATTGGATTCTTGAGCAAAAAATAAGCAGCTTGAATTTAGTAGCTAAATTGGGTGATTTCGATATGTGTTTTTTATCAAATGGGTAGCTGTAAAAGTATGAAGTGGGTCATGAAGGGGAAGTGTGAAAATTACCGTGACAGTGTTTCCCATTCAATGTACCGAATGGGAAACACTGCTCTAGAGCTATATTATCGACATATATCTATTACTAGATAATATCCAACGTTAACCTCAAGATTATACATAAGATTATGAATTTAGGTACAAGGTCTTAGGGATGCTATCGTTTGACTTTTTTATACTAAATTGGCCGTGTATTGTATTCGCAACTAGGGAACATGAATGCGATTGGAACTAAAATAACCTGAGCCAAATTAACGTTAAGTAATTAATCCAGTTGAAATTCAGTACATACGTTGTAATTAGGCCGGAGGAAGTCAAGACACAAATCAGTCAGAAAATGTAAATATTATTATATTATTTCGTATTTCCTGTTTATTTGAGTTGTAAACATTGGGAGATTTTAAAATTCGCAGTAATGTGCTTTCTTGGTTTGATAGCCATGCTTGAGGCGATTTTCCTTGGCTTTACCTATTGTTGAAGTGGATTGATTTTTAAAGAATAAAAATTATCATAATTGAAACCGTATTTATTTATTAAAGAATGAAATACTTAATAGAATATACTTATATTAGTAATGAATATTTAATCTATGTATAATCAAAAATAATAACGTACTACGATACTAAACATATGATTTGTATAATTTTATTAGTAAAAATTAAAAACCGCCGTAGGCCTATATATTCAACATTTAATCAGGTCGCATAACTAGACATTTTCTTTTGTTATCATTTTATAGAAAGAGAACAGAACTCTTTTGTTATAAAAGTCCGTTGCTATACGGCTTGAAAGGATTTTTGATAACACCTGAAAAGTAATAAGTGAAAGGTCTTATACAATACGAATATATGGTTTATAATAATACTAACATTTAGAATATAATAAAATTAAAAAAAAAAACTATGGTTGGTTGTACAATTACTTGGTTAAACTACATCTCTTGATTACGAATTTTGTATAAAGCAATTATCCTGGAAATGTATGAAATTTTTTTTGACTTCCAATCATTTTTTTTTCTCATTCTTCTTCAATTAAATTAAGGTATTATATTATTTTATTTTAATATTATTCTTGTATGGAGTCAAATAGTTACGCAATATCGAGATCGGGACTGTTTCCTTTTTCAAAGAAATGGGAACGTATACCATGTCTCAATATTTAAAAATGAGTAAAATCAATTTCAGACTCGACAAAGCCAATGTTATGCCGTCACTGGTAGGGGAGCCCAAGAGGGGATTTCGGGATTTACTCGAGCGCGGCAGATTAATATATAGGGGGATACCTTGTACCTTAATAAGTACTCCCACCAAGTATGAGCCTTATATATATGTTCGCTCTTCAGAGATAAAGGATCAGATTAGTAAAAAAAAATTGATCATCAAACATTCTCGATCGCGTCAGATTAAGATAAGGTGAGTTAGTTACGTGCTAAAACGTGTATATTTCACTAATCTGACGATTTGAGCGTGACGCAAAGGAGGGAGAGGGCTACAAAGTTGTAAAAAAACGTCACCTGGACATTCTCGAGCGCAGCTATTTTTTTTTATTTTGAAGGGAATAATTCAAGGATTACGAAAAATATATAATCTGACGATTTCCACAAGCCGAAGCAACAAAAATTGATCGATAAAGTTCAGCTACGTGATGCCTATATTCCCCTCTCTGCGTTTCTATTTCTCTCTCACTCTTTCTCTATCTGTTATTCTCTCACTCCGTCCCCACTCTGGTTTGGGTTGCCAATTGCCATGACGCCATGACAGCTGTTCACATAGACTCGTTCATAGCATAGCATTGTTTACAACGTATTTCCAACGTTTTTCCACGTTTTATGGTTTTAAGATAAGTTGATTAATTAATTAATTAATTAATTAATTAAGAATAAAAACAAAAATAAAAAAAATAAATAATGAAGATGTTAAAAAAATACTTTAAAAATTTTATGTTTTGTTATTATTTTCTTATAAATACAAGTATTCTACTTAAAAACAACATCTACTTTCATTTCATTTGTATGTTATTTCCTGAGCTTTTGGTTTAAAAAAATTAAAAGAAAAATTATAATCGTCAGATTAAGCGAATCCCTCTAGATAATTGTCAGATTAAGAGACAGCACGTCTAGGGCGTACAGATGAACGATATAAGTATATCTTAATCTGACGCGCTCGAGTACATATTTCAATTTTTTTTTGCATATTCTAATAAGGGCCGTGACTTTGCGTCACATCCATATCGTCAGATTATTATATAAAAGCATTTTTTTAGGTTTACTTAACATCTCCTTCGAAAATCTGACGCGCTCGTTAATTTTTTTTTTTCATTTTTACGGCTACCCCCACCATGGAAACGGTCAGATTAACATATGTAAATTTTCAAAAATACGTAGGACATATATGACATTAATATCTGACACGCTCGAGTATGTCCTTGGAAGTGATTTTTTTTTACATTTTTGAAAATTTATAGCGGCTTCCCCCACCGATGAAACGGTATTTATTATATGACATTTTTTTCTTCTAATTATCTAAGCTTCTCAACCCAATAGGTCTCTATAACGCTCGAGTAAATCCCAATTTAGCATCGTGGGCTCTCCTACCATTACACGTGTCACCACACAATACGATAGAAACAAAGCGTGTTGAGGGAAAGATGACATATTTAAGTTTGATAAAATGCTTGGTTGTTAACCGATTTCGGCTATTTTTAAGACTGATCAAGTAGTTTAAGTTTGTTTTCATGGCAAGGAATCAAAACTAATTTTAATATAAACTTTAATATAAACAATTTAAAAATACATATTTGTATACAGGGTGTCCCAAAATTCAACGATAATACGGCACCAGGTGGTGGGCCTACTCATAACTACTTGAGGAAAAATAAAATAAAAATTCAATCTAACTTATTTTTTAAATTATAAAAAAAATTGATTTGCTTCAAAAAATTTCACCCACATAATCTTGAATAGATGCGCCAACTTTTGATAAGACTTACCATAGTGGTGACCATACATTTTTTTTACACCACAATGAATCAAAGTTGACCGAAAGTAAAAATCTTTCGAAATTTTAGAGAAAAATACAATTTCAATTGCTTTTTATGTAAAAACTACATGCATTTTGGGTATTTAAATGATTGTGGTGGATAGCAGTGCTACTTAAGTTTCCAATACAAAAGAAAAGTTAGAAATATAAGTAAAATTGTGGACATGGTAACAATAAACGTCTTAGTAGGTGAAATTTTTTGAAGTAAATCAATTTTTTTTTATAATTTAAAAAATAAGTTAGATTGAATTTTTATTTTATTTTTCCTCAAGTAGTTATGAGTAGGCCCACCACCTGGTGCCGTATTATCGTTGAATTTTGGGACACCCTGTATATCAATTAAAATGAATTCTTAACTCTTAAAATCTTGACAAATGTCATCATTTGCTTCGGGCGCTCTATTCGGTTCTGAATAAAATAATTTCTTCATAAGTTCACACGTAGAAATCTAAAGATGTTAATTCTATACTTTTTGCAAACCATGACACTATTCCATCAAGCCTTACCTACCGATTTGTATAATATTCATTTAGCTGGAATATTTTCGTTTTGGGTCGTTAGACAGGAAAAAAAAGTTATTTACTCTGCTTCACCTATCTAATGGTACGTCTACGTATTGTTACATTTCCATGCAGGATTTTCTCTATTTTGTATTTTTTGGTGATAAAGTTAATGTAGATAGACGTATTCATCCATGTACCTGATCAAATCATTTCCAATTTAAATGAGATATTTTGAACGAATTTTTAATTCGATAGTTTAGTTTTTCATTGGCTTATTTGCAAATTTACTTCTAACCTAAGATTTGTCAGATATTATTATTAGACTATCAGCGAAGCGGAGATGGTTCAGCATTCCGCATTATAGATGTATAATGGCAAAAAAATGAATCGATATTTCGGAAAATCTTTTCGAGTCAAAAATAATTTGGATAATAATGTGCCCACTTCCACTCAAGCGCTTTTTAATTTAGAACAGTTTGCATAACCACCACACGTGTAAGTATAATAAAAGATATAATGGTAATCTACGAAGACCTAACGTATCATATACAACACTCTTTAAAAATAAATGTATTGTCCCTTCTATGTAAGCGTTATTGAAACAAAAGGAACCTTTAGAATTTATACTATTGTTAGACAGCGATAAATTGCCCAAATTACATTTATAACTTTCATTACTGACAGTGTGTTGAATTATGTAGTAGTTCGGTGAACTTTACTATAACTTCTCAGTTCTTGGTTGTTTCAGCAAACTCATTTATTGAGTAGCTATTAAGCTACCTTTAACATATTATTCATATATCAGATATCATGTTATAGCGGCATTTTAGGCTATTGATTGCAGAATGTATGATTTTGTTACCCAATTGTTGCAACGAATTCTTAATAAATCCTAAAATTAAGTGCTTATAAAGTTTATTTCATTGCAGTAATAAAATAAAGAATCATTATCATTATAAGATGAATGTAAACCCAGATTTCATTTCTTGATTCAAAATGTTTGAAAGCTTCGTTAATTATTTTCTTTGTCTCCGTAATTTTCACTACAAGGAGAATGTTTATCAAAAAGTCTGTAAGTTTATAATGATCACTTGTTTCGACCAATGGGAGGAAGGACGGCTGTAACAATATTGTTTTAATTGCGTGTACAATAATCAGTAATTAACAAATATTTCAAAATATATAAAATATTATCGCGTCTCAATTAAATACAATACAATGAAGCCGGGCGAGACTGTCCGAAGGCGGATGCGCTCGACCCCAATCAGTTACATAATATGGTTTGCTCGAATTTCAGTAGAGTCAGGGCAAATGGATAAACGGCTAATTCGGTGCTTGAGAAACAATTGTGGTAACTCTATATATTCGACTATCAAATGCAAGCAAACCTGAATTGTTAGCTATTATTTATTTAAATTAATCATCACCGAAAACTATTATATGCTGAATCGATTCACAAGCGAAAAGTACAAAGGTAAAAATGAGTAGGTATTTAAATTGATATGGTTAAATTATTGATAAATATAAAGTTGCTGTGCATACAGAACTGTTTAGTACTGAATGTACCTATATAGAATTCAATTATGCTTCTAGGGGGCTATATTAGACTAGACAACGGTATATAATGTCTACTATATTAAAACTATATCGACAAAATATACAAAATAATTAGATTTGAGTTGCGTACGGTCTGCTAAGAATATTACAAATACCAACTCAGTATTTCTAGACTTGCTTTCAAAGATAATAATTAATAGAAAGTCCAATTTCTAAAGTGAGTTATAATAATACTACTAAGAGCCGCTGAATATTTAGGAGGAAGAAGTTTTGGTCTTACAGTTTTCAATAGAATAGAGCATGCGCAGCGTGGTGACAATCGATTTTGACGTTTTAATACGTAAAGCTAACAAGTTGACTAATTTATTATCTTAACGCTTCTTTTATTTAAACAATCATGTATTTATTATATATATAATTCATATTAAAACATCTGAAACAAACATGATGTTTATTAGTGGTCAACATTCTGCTGCCAATTATTGAGATAATTATTTTTAATTGGCAATTATTAACAGTACTGGTCTTAACAATTACGTGCGTTATAGTCTTGTTTTATATTTTATGAGCAGGCTTTACTTATATTGATGATATGTTTTTCTACTGTCTGGGTGTAAATGTGTCTGTTAACGCGAATGTCCGATATTAGTAAATGTTAAGATGCACAGGTGTATATCGATTATCATCAATTTCGATGGTTTCGCAACATAAATGTGGGTTATTTTATAGGAATTGCCCTCTATCATATCCTGTAAGTTACCAATAACCCTGCATGGTGCCTTTTATGAGTACTATCATAAAATCACTTAAGTAGTCTCGAGGCTATTTTTGACATTTAAGACCAAATAAAAAGAGTCAACTAACCTATTGTGACGGTTACCAGACGCTTAGCGCTATCGAATAGATAAACTAGCGTTAAAGTGTATAACAAACCGGGAATTAAAAAGGTAAAATTCTCATTGTTGCCGACCACGGCAGCTAGAACAATAATAAAAATGGCGCAGTATGCTGAGAAGTTAGATTACGCTGAAAATTTACCTTACATTTCTTTAGTTTTATCTGAAAAATCTAATTTTTTCGAAAGCTTTATTATGATTTTTTGGTCCCTGATTACCGAAACTTTTGCAATTGTTCACTTAAAACCCTTTATATTAAAGACAAGAAAGCTCTTGCTATTTGTAGCACGAGGGAAGCATATCTTGAATAATTGAAGTCAGAAATGTAATTAGTGAAACGGTGTTTATTGGGCCAATTTCAAAACATTTCAGAAATATTCTTCTCTCGGAAATAAGCCCTGCAAAATCCTTTTCATATGGGTGCTGTCGATATGAATGCACACAAAAATATGGTGATATGTGACTCGCATTGACTCTTAGAATTTATAAGCCCTTTCAATGGTTCTGACGCTGAGTCGTATTAGTCTTCTCTTCATAGCTATTATACAATGAACACTAAAAACCATTTCTGATTTTTAACTTTTATAAGTATCTCATACTGCCGAACAAATTAAAGTTTAACGGTGTAATCACTTCAAATGTCAGTTTTGAATTCTCTTCAGTAACAGTACTTTTACAGTATCGTAAGCATATTAAAAGTTTTTTTAATACCTTAACTGAACAGTCTCGTTTATCCGAAGGATAACACTTTAAAATGTTTCCCTTTAATTATAATATTACTGTATATAAATTTTAGGACATTAGGTCTTAATACCATACCGACATAGTCATCCCGACAAAAGATGAAAATTAATGATAATTAATACGACAAAAGAATGTAAGGAAAATAATAAATAGATACAAGTAATTAATTAAATTCGATCATTATGTATGCTTTTGGAGCGTATACTGATTGTTCCTACGTAAGAAACTAAAATAGATAATAATTGAAATGATACAAGAAAATTCTTAGATATAGAGCAAATTGTTACGAAAAGAAAATGATAATTGGGCCGATAAGTAGGCCGGCAAGATCCGGTGTATGTTTGGGCTATTCTTAGAACTTAATTTTCGTTTATCAGGTCTTCACATCGTGTATACTCAATTCTATCCGGCAGTATCTATATTTATCCTATGACGAAACATTTGTTTATAAAAGTAAAATATTTCACGAAATGGTTTTCACCGTTTACAATAAAGTTAAATTTGATATGCCCCCCACACGGTTCAATGGGAAAACATGACACCCGTATTTTATTACGCGGATTTAACATCCGACATTCTTTTTGTATACATTTTGATGGTCAAACAATGAATATACATCGATGAAACTGATATTATCGATATTGTTTATGCATTAACGTGCTTTAAGGTTATTTTTTGTCTTGGTTAAAAAAAAGCATCAAGAAAGCTCTGGCTGTTACAATTGAAACATTTAATATCAAAAATACCTTTCAAGTCAGGGATATTTGTATAAACACTTTACACTCCGTTTACACAGTTAAATAACATTATGATTAAACACTCGTCGCGTCGCGTCGCGGCGTCCAGTTTATTATTTATCTTTACGCCAAAGACTTTAATAATAACGGGCGGCGCGCTCAGAAACCCGCCTTTCATTCATGCATTAATTTCCTTTTAAGCGATTCCCTGAAAGACTGGCACTTACTACTTAAATGTAGTGCTAAAGAAAATGTTATTCCTTACTTTTTAAAATTTCTAGACCGTCGGTATTTTTTTAAGTTTACAAAAATATAATACGTATAATTTACATTTGTGTTCATCAATATTGTGAAGTCTGACCCGCAAGGAACGAATAACAAACGATTGTGATTCATTCCTTGTAGCTTCCATTCTGGGTCAAGTGTCGGTAACGCTTTTCCGATTAAAACCATTACGGTTGAGCTATTTTAGGCGTGGGCGTTTCACATTCGGAGTCATTGTGTAAATCTCGGCGGCTCGTTTAGGTCAAATCCAAATTTTTAAACTACATGTTCTTAATTTAAAAATAATATTTATTATTAACAGTTATAAAAATACGTAGTTAAATTTTATATTGTATATTGTTTATATTTATGTGTTTAAATGCTGCTATGCGAATTTGTTTAACTTTCATTCGTGAGTTGTCATATATTCGAAGAAAAGATTTAAAAAATATTATATTAAAATAACATTATAAATATATTTTACGAGTTTTATTGGTTTTGAATACTTTACGGTCGTTTTCAATAATGTGTCAAAGACACATTGTTATCTCAGATTATATGACGTAAGTTAGACAAAACTCGGTAGGATATTGAAATCAAAGTAAAATGCAAATGGATTGATTTGTCTGACTTTAGTAAGCAAAACAAAGAATAGAATATTGAAAACGACCGTTAGTCTACCGGTATCGTTAAATATTTAGATTAATGTCTGACAGGATTTTATCATTTCAATTGAGTATAACGTTGTAATTAAAGGTTGTTTTAAATTAATTCAATCGTAAAATACATATTGGATTTATAAATCTAGCTTAATGAGTCAGCAATTTGCGAAAGTTGGAAACATTGATGCAAATACAAGAGGATTGTGAAAAAGGGAATTAAGACAACTCTGTTTTTTGTGGAGTATTTACAGAGTTTGCCAGGCAATTATTTAAACTATTTATTATTTAAACTGATATTTAAAAAAAGTATTTTTGATCAGGAAATTGAAAGAAATGCAATATTAAATATTAAATGGGAAGAATTATTAATGTCTTGAAGCGTTCCCATACATTTAATAGCGACTATTGTGTTCAAAAGTCTCATTTATTATTGATATCAAAACCGCGTTGAATAATAAGTAAATTTGATATCAATTCCAAGAAGTCAAATTTAACATTAAAAAGAATAACTTTTTGTTTACCAAAAATTTGAAATAAGAGGAACCATAAAGTTTGATTAGGCGATAACTCTACAAATTTAAGATATATAAAAATGATAACAAACTTATATGAACAGTTTTGGATCCTAATGATTAATTCCGTTAGCAGATCGATTTTTACATGTATTTTGTATTAACGGGACTATTACGTTCGTCGTAAATGTATGGAAACATTTCAAGTCTTTCAAATCAATTTTCATTCAATTTTTAGTCAATTTTTAATACTTCCCCTTTTAATTTAAAAGATATAATTTATGGCGGTTGACTTACTAGATGCTGTTCTTGCACTATCAGTTTAAAACTTTGATAGGACGACACTTAACGATTATTATCCGCTGTATATGTGCCTGAATTGATGTATCGAAAGATGCATTGTTTGGGTTATGTAATGTTTAACCCTGCTTCAGTCAAATAATTCTATGGAGTAGACCGCGTTTAAAAAATGACAATTGAAAATAGGATCTTGGAGAAAATTCTTTCACGTAAACATTTTGTTGAAACATTCAACTCGTAATTTATTTGCAATATGTCTACTTCGACGTACTCTCGCAAGGCGCAAGAATAAGCCTCGTAAGCTATCGCGCATAGTTGATTCGCACTTCGCACGTACCCCATGCACAGACAAACAGTACACGCATACACCCGCCCGGCGGCCGGTTCACTTCGCTGGGTGCGAATGTACAACGCTCCACTCGGATTGATTTTCTGTATTGGAATTGTGTCTTTTAACCGTTGGTATGTTTGCTTAGTCTTTCGTTTTATTCCAATATTCAAGTGAATTTCTGAAAACATTTTTAAAAACTTAAAACCGGAGCGTTCATATGTCTGCAATTTAATATTTACATATCATTTTGTAAATTACAAATATCACTGCAATATATCGTATATAATTTTATTATCCAAAACTTGTGAAATTTCTATATTTAAGCAAGTCAATAACGCGTATGCGGCTCGCACCGATTTTAACGCAACCGAAATAAGATAATCTTAGCGGAACATCACATCTAAAATGATAATAAACGATTTTTAAAAATCATACTTTAAGTTATGAATTATTTTACAAATTCACTTTATTTCGGTATAGTATATTGTAATACATATGCATCGATATAAAGTTATTGCCGAGTGTCGGTCTAAGAACAAATTAAACGGGCCAGATTACCTATATTTTATTTAATTTCAAGATTATTTCCTGAAGACTTCATAGTACAGACTAAAAGCTTGTCATTTTATTTGAGCGCCATCTATAGGAGATAGCTAATAACTACTTGCACTCCTCCAGGGTCGACGGCAGCGCCCTCGCTGTAAAATTACTATCAAACCAATGCACTCTACAAACGTTCTTTCGTTTGCGTACAGAGTGCGGAAGTAGTCACTTTTCGTAGTAAAAAAACATATTTTATTGCTTTCATAAATCGAAAATGCCTGCTAGGTGTAAAAAATATTATTTTTATATTATTTTTAATTATTTTTACATTATTTTTATTATTTTTAATATTATTTTTTACAATTAACTATTCAATGTAAACCAATAAAATAGTGACTTCAAGTCTTAACAACCGGATTGGATTGCAACTCGGTTAAATAATAACTTTACACTAAATAGAAATATAAATATTATTTGGCCCACATATTTATTGAATTAATTTATTGTGGATTGATTAGTGTAACCTTTAAAGTAATATTTTTACTAATTCCCTACGGTAAGCAAAGCGGATTAAAGATGCGATTTATTTATATCATCGTTATTGTACTAACAATCATCGTCTATTGTTTATTTGAAACTAATCAGATTATTTTTTTGATAATGTGATTGACGGTTTCACAAACAATATAAATTATGATACTGTATTACATTTTATTGAGGATGCACCATATTTTTATTCATGAATTCCTCAGATATTTAAATTTTTATTCATAGTTATATTTTGAACTAGTATTTATTTTTAGGGAGGGGGATAAATACATAAATCTGGCTATATTTCATTTATATAAACGAAGCTTCATAACTTATGCTGTGTGTTATATATTAAAAGTAATGTTAGTAGCAAGCAGTATCCAATTTGATATTTATTTATTTCAGGGATCATTAAATATTGTATTATTGATAGAACAAGTAATTTTTTGAGTCTGTTTTAATTAATATTTTCTCATTATATGCGCCAAAGAGTGAACAAAGCACTAATTTTTAAGTAAGTATTATATTTATGGTAAATTTCTAAGAGTTGAGAGAAATAATTTAACTGGCCATCCAAGTAAAAACCGCGTGGATAAACCTTAAAGCAATAATCACTTCTTTGGCAACAAGATTACTCAGAATTATAAAGAACTTACTTCTGATGTGCATGACAGCACCATAAGTTTCAGGCTATCCTGTCCCTTATGTGTTTAATAAGGCTATATGTATAGGAAATGCTTCCATCAAGCCTTTAAAAGTTTAATAAATCAAGGTCTATATTAAACTTAGATTTTTTTGTGTTCCATCCTTGACCATCGCATCATCATTAATTAATCTTAACTGCATCCATTTCGTTATTTTTAATTAAAATTTATCCTGTTATATGTTATATATTACGGTTATCAGACTTATATACAAAAGTTAGTCTCCCAGATCTGAGTAAAGCAAAAAAGTTCCTACGTCGTTGCAAAAGAAGTATTGTATTTCTTTGTTTTCATTATTTATGGTTCTTTCTTTAGCTTGATGTGATTTGTCTAAAAGATCAAATCCCCTGGATTTTTATGAATTGGTTCCTTCATAATCTATTTTAATATACCTGATTTTCTGTACACGTAAAAGGGTAGTCCTGCCGATTCTTCCAATTACCGATCTCAAAAACCTCCATACTCTCCAAGATTATGGAGCGTATATTGAAATTAGAACGCTTGGCTCCTGGAAGCTTGTATCTGAAAGCAAATGATCTCCTTAGTGCCCGCCAATATGGTTTCCGTAAAAGGAGATCAACTGGCGACCTCCTAGTTCACGCTACTTATCTCTGGGCAGAAACAATCGAGAACTATGGGGTGGCCCTTGCCGTCTGATTGGATGTATCGAAAGCTTTTGATAGAGTCTGGCACGCTAGTCTTTTGGGAAAGCTTCCTTCACACGGAATTCCTGATGCTCTTTGTACTTGGATAGCCGACTTTCTGAGCGAACGTTCAAATCGTGTCGTCATTGACGGTTGCGCATCTGATCACATGGCTATCAATGTCGGTGTTCCTCAGGGGTCTGTTCTTTCAGCGTCATTGTTTCTCTTGCATGTCAAAGATGAAGGCGACAGTTCTGTCGTAGAAAGATACGTGTATAACCCCCGAGCCAGCAAGGATAACATTGAAGCTGAAAGAAATCAAATCTTAGCTTCAGATCGTTTCTCGAGTCTAAAGCCCAAGCTGCTGACAAAAAACTTGCTCCTTAACCTATATCAAGCTCAAATCCGATCGTGTGTGGAGTACTGTATGTATTTCTTTTAAATGTTGGGACCGCTGATATACTTTATTAGGCATCATAATTAGTCAAGTAGAGTGATTCTTCCCTTTAATTATTCGCTTGTATATCCTTCTTGGTGTTGCTACTGCTTTTATAGATATCGTGCTTTTCGGCATTATTGGTGTTCATCCATAACCTCTTTCTTTGCCACATCAACAGCTTGTTTTATTAATTGGTCTTCATTGGCAAACTCTACGTTCTTCACATGCTGCTGAAATCATGGTAGCATCGAAACGTTACTTCAAACTTCGTTTGTTTTCATTAAATTAATATCGTTGCCTCTTTATAGTTTAATTGTTTTAGTTTAATTTAATTATAAATTACTGTAATATATTAATTTGACGTTCTTTATACTATTATTATTATGTTATTAAATTATTAAAAGGATCTCTCAAAACGAGAAAAAAAAATAATTTTAGTATTTTACGAAACAAAATGTGTATTTCATTTTAGTATATTAATTATGAAGAGTAATTTAAATAAGATTTTCTCGACAAATGATTGCAGATAATATTTTTAAGATACGATATATTTTATTTAAAATGTATAAGAAATGTGTTTACATAATAGGTAAACAATAATCATATTTCATAAAATGTTGAGTTGGTCTACATTATAAAGTGTGTATGATAAATTCCGGTTATGTTTTGTGGAAAAGACCAACCCAACATAATACTCAAAAACGAGTATCATTTTGCGGTAGTTACCAATGTAGTTTTGTAATAGGAAAAAATAATCATCACACTAAAATTTAATGATTCAATGTTAATACACTTGCCATTGGCAATTGCACGTGTTATATTTTTAACAAATATTCAATTGGTTAACATTGAATCGATAAAGTTGACAAATAACGCAAGACACTTGTAGCAGCCTGTCTAAATCTCTGAAAAACACCATATTCCTATCAAAATTTTGCATGTTACTATTTTTTAATGTTTCTTATCAATATGCCATCTTAGCGTTTATAAAACAATGATAAATATCTTGTTCCATCTGAATCATTCACAATGTCTAAAGGCAAATTTGCTCCCAAATGATTGGTCCTAAAAATAATAGCCACATTATGATTACTTCCTACATCATTGAATTACAGTTACTAACGGCGCGAGGGTCAGAAGTATTTCACATGTATCTGATTTAAAACTTATACTGGCGTTTGTTTGTATTTGTAGAAATTGCGAATGTCAAATTAGGTGGCCATTTTCTTGTTTGTTGCTTTGCGATACAAGTGTGATTATATTGACATATTTTAGCACATCTCTTATTTCTTTAAGATTTGGTCCTATTTATTTTCGTAATCCGCGGTATTTTAATTAATAAAATAGAGCATACCTGCTGTATGAATCCAGGGTTATCCATATCGTTCAAATTCACTTCACACTCGTATTTTATCACTTATCTGAAAATAATTTACATACCTATTAAATAAGGATTGTGTCACCTTAAATTCTATCCTCAATAAATTGTGCATAGGGTTTAACTAAGGAGGTATTCTTTTACACGACAAATGTCATCAATACTTATCTTATACTTAGGACTTGGCCTCTAACTATAGTTATATATGTTTGTTTACCCAGCGCAGTATTAGGGCGTGCATTTTGTTGACATTTTGACAGGGGCTTAAAAACAGGGTAATGGAACATGATAGTTAGTGTATTTTATATTGAATTTGAAGATACCTTTAAAATAATCAATATGTTATAATTGCATATTTTTATATAAACATATTTCGTTATCTTAACTCGCTCAGATCATTATTTATGAGGGAAATCTTGAAAAAAAAGCTTATGTTCATAATATTTACCTGTTCTTGATCATCAACACAAGGCGCTCGTGGCGAGAGCAACGCGCAAACGTGACTTTCATTTGGAGGGCGATGACAGGACCTCTGACATCACTGTAAAGTATTGATTATTTTGGTTCGGAAACCTAGATATCTAAAATTTTACTTGCTTCCTACATGACGAGTCCCGGGCTTACTGGGAACCAAATGCTAAGTTAAACGCCATCTACCAGGTAACTTGTAAGGCTGTAAGCTAGCTTTACAATGTTAGAGGGATGAAGTTCGTTCTAAAATTCACAGATAGGGTTGATATTTTTTTATCTCATATAATTATTTTTTGGTGATCACTTTTTAGGTTAGTTGTGGCCCCTTTGAAAATAACATTTAAAATTGATTTTACATTCCGATTCCGAATTATCTAGAAACAAATTGTTTAACATTATAAAAATATTTTTGTTTCGTGCTGTGTACAAAATAATTCTTAGTTAAACTTTAAAAAGCATTTAAACGTTATATTATTCGACTAATACAAAGCAATGTAGGAAATGGATAGGACTAGATTAATAAATTTTAAACTGCGATCGCACGCTGCTTTATTTTATCCATTTCAAATATTATAATAAAAAATAACATATTGTAACTAACGTTATATGTTTCGTTTTCAGTATTTTCATTACAATCTACTGTAGATAAATGTAACTGGAATTGAATCCACTTATACATACATATCTCGATAAAATTAATAGACATATACACAAAAACTTATGAGACGTGAACGAAATAGTTTAATATTTTTAAATGTTTACACAAGAATATACAGTGGAATTGACAGCAGTGATGTAAAGTGTTTAAGTGTTAATAAAATGTAATCAAAACGAGTGCTGTGAAAATATGTGTATTGTGAAAATGTGTGGTAGTTTGTGGGATTGTGTATGAAACATACGACAATGCTCAGTCGATGGAAGAGCAAAGACAAGTCGGAGAAATCCGGCAAGTCTTCCAGTGGCAAGAAAAAACGAAAAGGACGGGAAGCTGGTAAGTCTGTCGAGTAATTCATAGAATATACTGATGGACATAAGTTGCAAAGAGTTAGTTACTAGTTACCATTGTCAAGGAATATGATAACTTTGTAGGCATCAATTTATTATGCATAGCATAAATTAGTAGGGAAATAAAAAAAATATTAAATATATTAACATTTCTCAATCATCAATTATCTATACATATAATAAAAGAGTAACCGAACCATTTCTGTACATTGAATATTTTTCAAAAAGAGTAATTGGTATGCAATATGTATGTTCTATAGATACCAAAACCATGGTTAA
>LQNK01000508.1:762496-776912 GCA_001586405.1 Phoebis sennae
TTATAAAATTTCACATGCTGATAGACCAATATTAGGTGCAACTTATAGGCTACATTTTATTTAAAAAAATATATTTTTGGGGTGGCTCTCCATACATGTAAACGGAGGGTAAAAAAATAAGTTCGCGAATACAAAATTGAATGAGGTTTCATTGGAAAGGTCTTTAAAAATGATATTGAGGTTTCTAAATGCGTTTTCTGCTAAAATAAATATTTTTTGAGATATACGCTTCTAAAGTCGTGAAATTGTCATACCACGTGACAATGTGAGATTTTGGTTGAGTTGCAGACAAACCTTTTTATACTCTTAACGTACAGATTAAGACGTTAAAACACTCAATGAATCCTCAAAAACCTCCAAAAAATAACTAACTCTCTGCCCGCGGCTTCGCTCGCGTGGGCTTCGATTTTATGTATTTTTAAAGAGGCGCGCGCTCTATGAGATTTTGCTCAAACCTATTTCCATAGAAAATTATGAAAAAAGCTATAGACATGCGCATATATCACTGTTCCTGCGATCGTAATTTTTTTAAACTTTTGTTGTGCTCCTCTAAAAATACAGAAATTAGTAGCCCACGCGTGCGAAGCCGCGGGCGGAAAGCTAGTAATTGTAATAAGTATAGTGAATAAGATTGTTCAATAGGAAGCATTATCACTGTATTTAAACCCAATTACTTGGATTTGTCGCAATGTTTGTTGTTCGTTATCTAGGGTTAATTTTGAGAACATAACATAGCGACTGTAATCTACTAAATTATAAGCTACAAGTATTGTTAGAACTAAACTGAACTGTTATTTCTGAATTAACAACCGGTCCACTCAAATATTTTTTTAAACCAGTATGCAATTGTTAGATTGAACAATGTTTAAACGCCATCTGTACTCTGGGCAAAAAATCTCGATAGAACTTAAAACATGTGAAAATGGTTTCAATATCGCTGTTCTAGATGGCGCTAAAATGCAACCTACAAGGGTTACGAAATTAAAAAATGGAATATGTGTTTTCATCAGGGAATAATATTTAGAAACAGATGCGCTAATGAGGGAAGCCATAGGATAAGAAGTACTTAAGACAAAGAGTTTAATATAATAATAATGGTCCGTGATCTGTAGTATTTGTATGATCGCAGGGATGATCTCGTTTGTGTAGAAAGAGATAATCTTGATCCAAGTCTCACTTTTCAGTCTATGTTTGCTAAATAATCAAGAAGAATGTGGCTAGGGTCATGTATCTCAAATACTTAAATTTCGCATGTACGAAAGCCACAAACACGATAGTGATTACATTTAATATTGTCTAAGTAAAATTAACATTAACTCAAAGTTACATTAGCCGAACAATTAAATTATTTCTCGTGTTAAAATCTATCCATCCCTCACGCTGCTATTACGATTTGATTGAGGCGGGAGGGTGCCCGGAACTATGTATTACAGTAAAACCAACAAGATGTCGTTAGTAGTTTCGAAACAATCGCAAAGGGTCACCTTAATTCTAAGCCAAGGGATCAACTTGTACTACTTTTCCCTAACATCTAAATGGAAAACTAGTTTTAATTAAAAAAAAAACAAGATGTCGAAAAATAATGTCATGTCATGGTAAAAGAAATTTTGAAATCGGTTCAGTACTTTTTGAGCCAATTCAATACAAACATACAAAAATACAAAGGTTTCCTCTTTATAATATTAGTATGGATATAGATAAATATGTATAGATAAATTTATTAAATTAGAACTCTGTTAAGGCAGGTTTGAGTAAAAGAAAAGAGTGAAACCCCGTTTCCCGTTTCGTTTTCTAGGGGGAAGCATTAAATATCCATTACGCAGTGTTTTTGCCCTCTTTGTGGCAAGACAGCGTGGTGTCTTTGATAACATGTTATTATTTAACCACCACAATTTTTCGCAAATAATATTTTTTGTTGAAATGGCGGGAGTCCCAAAAACTAACACTAGTGTACTTTTTTATGTTAGGGCAGGATCAGTCACCTGACATTAAGTGACTGATCGCAGCCCATAAATATTCATAACTTCAAAATGTCGCAAATGCCTTGCCGGCTTGTAAGGGATGGGATTTTTTTTTTATTCTTTATAAGGGGTGGGATAAAGAAAGGATTAATAATGGGAAATTTGGAGAGCAATAGAAAATGACACACACGTATTCTAACCCGTCGCCAGACGGTTAATTTTCTCGATAATTAACTCCGTGACCCTTGTTTCAGAAGAAGACTGGCAGGGAGATGGCAGAATTGATGGTGAGTTTATCTCTAGCTATTTTTTATATTAAAGCATTACGGCTGCTAAGATGGTATTCCA
Organism: Phoebis sennae; assembly: GCA_001586405.1. Lineage (NCBI taxonomy): Eukaryota > Metazoa > Arthropoda > Insecta > Lepidoptera > Pieridae > Phoebis > Phoebis sennae. The sequence continues at coordinate 764,806 of LQNK01000508.1, forward strand.
TAATAATAAATAAATAAATAAATATTCCTGGACATTTTAACACAACGTCATCTAGTCCCAAACCAAGCAAAGCTTGTACTGTGGATGGACATACTTAAACATACTTTTTTTTATTTTTGTAAATAATTATTATAATTATAATTTATTTATTTCTTATCAAACAAATAACACAAACATTATACATCAATGGCTTACAAAATAATTTACATTGATAAGTGGCACAGTGGCAAATACATACGTACTATAGATAAATGAACACCGAGACAGTAGAAAATTACAATGTTCATCTCATCACAATTTTCTGTTCGTGGGGATCGAACCCACACCCTCCGGCGCAATAGACCATTGCTGAGCCACTGCGCCAATCGGGTCGTCAAATAATGAAATCAACTAAAACATTATCTAATAGCGAATCGGACTTCTGAACCATTAAAAGCTTATAAAGCTTCTGAAAAATTTATATCTGTTCTTAAATGTGGCAAATCCCCAATAAAATTGTTTACGTTGGCAAAAATTGTGTTAAATTATTTCTTTGATAAATACAAACACATAGCAACATCCCCCTCATATCCTTTTTGGAAATGATTCTATTCAAAATAAATATTTTAAGAATTATAATAATACATTCTTTGTGTTTTTGCATTTCATATTCAAGTGCTTTTGCTTTTCATATACTTGCCAAGATCAAAATAACTATGCGTCTTTTATCATACTTGAACATATCTTCCCTAAACAGTGTTTTAAACGAAAAACAAAAGGCAATATTCAGATAAAAGTGATTAAAACATGAAAATATCCAGAAACATGTATAATAATAATAATAATAAATATAGTTTATTTACTCCCACAGACTGGTTACTTATGAATAGTTATATCTATTACACATAATAATAATTTGATTTGTGGGAGTCAGGAGCCTAAAGTAATAAAAACATTACACTTTGGTTTGAAAAAAATAAACTTAAAAAAGTGCTACAGGTGCCATGGGCACAATACAACAGATCTTTTTCTTCAGCTAAATCTACATTTTATTTCTTAGCTTACACATTTTTCTTATTCATAAAACTTATATCGTTTCGATTTTAATATCTTTCTCCGCACTTATGTCACATAATTATGAATACTGTGTCTGTATTAGTATCTTGTTTAATCAGTAATGAGTTAATACCGTCATAGCAATAGTTTGTAATTAAAAAGTGTATGTTTTACACAACGTAGATAAAATTGTAAGAATGCCTAAGATATTTTTCAAATTATTGAAATCTGAATTAGCGTATAGGCATTTGTTTACAAGTTTTCTACACAAAACTTTTCCCGCGCCGCATTCGAATCAGACTACACTCCATTTCTAGGTCAACATCTCTTAGACACGCCTCTACCTGTTGCTATTTGATATGTAAATGTGTGCGTGGTTTGAGCGATTCTGCGCATGTGCGGGCTGCGGTCGTCCAATAACAGCGCATGTTTCAATGTCAATGTCACCAACCTGATGAATCAAAACAAATACTTAATATTTTGTTATTATCAAAATCTAAATCTACACTCTATTAAATATCACGGTATAATAATTAAATGATAATTCAATAAAATACCATTATCAAATAAATCAAGGGGTGCCTTTTTTGATATAATAATGACATGTTGGTTAACATAGAGCTGAAATTTTTGAAGAAATTTTAGTTTATATTTATTTAGGAAAATGTAACTAAATTTTTTTCTAACATTAATTGCCAAATCGCATAATGACATAGAGTGAAGTCGTTTCCGGTCGGATGGAGTTAAAATGGGTGCGTGTAAAGGTTGCGTAGTGTGCAAATATTTTCAAGGTCTAGGAGCTGACCTTAGGTGCGCATTGCTAGTTTTTGTTTATCACTAGCAGTCCAGTTGCATCACTGCAAGTCCGGCAGACAGGGAAGTCGATCGCCACCATAAGCTCGTCAGTTTGCTCACAACTTACATACAGCCAATTTATAAAATCTTTGCACTAAAAAAATAAGAAAAAGTAAAAATGATTCGTTTTATTCTTTCTAGTTTTCGGGTAAGAATCGGGAAAAATTAATGATTTATTATTTAAATAATATAAAACGTCTTTAATTTATTTTTTAAAATACAGATAACTTTGCAAACATGTATATATGTTCTTACCGAGAATAACGATGACGAAGACGATAATAGAATAAATGAACAAATTGAGGAAGATTTAATCTCGACTACAGAATTATTGACGGTTCAAAATTCCCCGGTGGTTGAGAATACCTTCGCAGGCATTACTGTGCGTGTGGAAGATGTTGATTGTAAGTAGACCCGTCAACTATTATGAAGGGATAAAAAAATGTTTTGTGAAAAAGCTGCGAAGTTATTTTTTGTTAAAAAAATTACCTCTTGATTTGAATTGGATATCGGTTACAAAAAAATGTTATGGCGCGTTTTAAAAAGGTAAAATATATATTTTTATTGTTTTAATTTAAGTTACTTCTCGACGGCCACAGCGTGAGCTTGCAATATTAATGATTGTAATATTTTCTTATCCTGTCGAGTATTTAGGGAGCGACGGCGCGATTTTGAGAGCGATTATTGACGCAAAAATGTAATAAAATTTTTTCATTACTTCGGCTATCGGCTATATAAATCTGGCTTAGGCTTTTTAAATGCTAAAAATATTAATAGACAAAAGTGAGTGTAAACTGTAAAGGATTTAAATTAAATATATGGTATAAATGGCTTCATCATTTATACCATTCGAAGATATCTTGCGGTAGGACTTAAACCTTAAATTTTGTTGCTTTTTCATTCAAACAACAAAATTTTACACAGTTTTTTCAATACCTTTTCGCCAACGTTTCGCTACAGGTGTAGCTGATATTACCGTCTGTTTTTGTCTTCTTAACGTTCTATCCTTTCATTGCGTTTATTTAGGTGAATACCTTTGACAAATATTATGGTTCACAATTCTTAGCAGCCGTGGTGATAGCTTACACGTGATTGAAATACCAATAACTCAAGTGGCAATGCCTGGATGTTACTGAGTATTTTGTTTTTATAAAATTATTAGTTAGATTTTTTTTCTTAGGAGGTTTATCTGACGGGGAGGCAACTCGAGGGCCTTCCCGTAGCCGTTCTTCACGAAGAGATGATCCTCGACGACATACGTTGGCGGGAAATCATCTTTATCTGCACCCGCACCACCAAGAAGATGTCAACAGTATCGATCTCGAAGTAAGTACCCCTTTCATGGAAAAAAATATCTTATTTAATTTTTTTTTCTTTTTGAGTTTATTTTTATTAATTTTTGTTCATTGGTTACTTTAGCAATATGAACATGCGCAGGCGCCGGTAAACGTTCCAGAATACGCAACTGTAACAAAAGATTATGACTTGAGACGAAATCGATTTTTAGATCCTCGGTTTAGAAAGGTAAAAGTTGCTATGGCCTGGAGTTTTATTGACTTCAGAAAGGCTTCCACTAACTAAACATCACAATTGCCTTCATTTTGTAACACATGGTTCTTCATGGTCTAAGAATAATTACAAAATAGCATTTAAACAGTACTAACTGCCGCTTTTGGAAAGGTGAATATTTTGGTGGTCTGTGTCTAACTTGCACATTTGTTTTTATTTATTGTTTTTCTCTGGTACTTTGTTGGTCGACTCTTTCATCATCCATTTTATGTAATTTTTTGTTTACTTGTCCTTCCGTATTTGATAAAAGCTTCTTGCAGCCTCCATTGCCACGCGGATACCTGCCACAAACATTTTTCTACGACGAGGACCCCGGCGTCATGTCTGAGGTGGAAACTTCTTCCACTGGATTTCGGCGAGGCGGGAAGCAACGGTCCTCTCTACCGGTCGTGCGCACTCCCAGCAAAACTCTTGAAAGACCTTTAGGTTCGTTTAAACAGATTTTTTTTTTCATGATTCGTTTCCTTTCCATTTTGATAATATAAATTGAAATAAAATAAAAACATGATACCCTATTTTTGTTCACAGGCCTCGTTTTCCTTCAATACAGAAACGAAACAAAGCGCGCTTTATTACCAAACGAAATAACATCTCTTGATACGGTTAAAGCTCTTTTCGTCCGTAGTTTCCCTAAGCAGCTGACTATGGATTATTTGGATAGTCCACTAGTAAAGGTTTACATTCACGACAGCTCAAAAGATATGTTCTATGAACTTGAGGATGTACGGTAAGTGAGATAAAAGATAAACATAAATGGATATCATTCTAACATGAATGATATCTAATTATATTTTAAATATATCAAAATCAAGAAACAATTGGGTGAAACAATAACACGCCACGTAATAAACACTCTAATAAAGTTTTGTTTTGATATAAAAGTTGATCAGTGGCATTTGGGGGCGTTTCCGACCTTGCGCGGTAGCGGGTTCCTCTACGATTCGTCATGAAATCAGTATATATCGTGCTTCAGATCCCTCGATACGAAAAAAAGGAATGCGTGATAGTGACATAGTTGTGGTTAGTTCTGGCGTTGAAATTTAATTATCATGAATACACATTTCAAATAGATCTAAAAAATATATGCCATTAAAATTTTAAAGGAAAAAAATATGACTTAAAAAAAAAATTGAATTTTCACGCCAGAACACGTAGAGTATATCGTCAAAATGAAGAGGAATATTGTGCACCAGCACGACTATCGATGTGTGTAAGTATAATTAATTCGATCATAGTAAAAAATATCAAATATATCATCGGACGCCATGGAGAAACTTTTGGTCAGCTTGAATGCTGAAAACTTTGTGTAACATCAGTTAAAAGTGAGTACTCCATAAAATAATATCTTTAAATAATATCTTCATGTGCGATAGTATAGCTAGTCAAACGTTGCATGTCATTCCCGACGCCAAATGGAGAGCGGCTGAATGCAGCATCGATCGATCGAAAAGCTTGCATTGGTGGCTTGTATGAAACGAAACTTTAACATTGCCGGATAAAATTAACTACCTCCAAAATACAAATGAAGGTGGACTTTAGATAAATTCCGTATGCAAAAAATAAAGAAATACATTGCAAAGGCTGCTACCGCTTGTATACAAGGCATACTTGTGCAATATATAGGTATATATATTGTATAATAAGTAGATAGTAATATTAATAATTTTTAAACAATCTAAACATTCTGAAGCTGCGATAGATTTCAGAAAATGAAATATTCGAAAATATTTGTATAGCAAGGAATAATTGTGTGTAAAAAACTTATTTTGACTTGGTATCGCTATCATATCGTATATAGTCCGTATCGTATCAGTTGATCCGGACTACAATTTGTTTGCCATGTGGGAAAAACTTTGATTCAAAGAAATATCCAGACGACCATTTTACTCTACAAAATAGTAGCCAAGTGGCACTTTTGACATAACGCTACGCTGACGTAAGCGATGATTTGTTCGATACTAGGCGATCGCAAAACCACTGTAGATAACTTGTAACAAAGACTGAAATTTTGATTGGTTTTGATTTGATATATATTATTTTCGTCATGTGTTGTTTTATTATACAATTGGAATCAGTAAATCTTACATTTTCACTACTTTTATGGCATTAAATAAATACCGGACAATTTATTATTCAAATATCTTTATTTAACAATCCTTAAGCCAGACAGAAATCAAATCTTTAGGAAAATTACTTTGTAATTGTAACAATGTTACAATGATAACAATTGTTTAATCCTTTTTTATCCTTTTAGAACAAAAAGTAAACAAACTCGTTCTTTTTTCGTACCAAACCAAACCCTTAGAGCTAAAAACTTGAACACGTGTTCCTGAAATGTTGTAAATATCCACTAACGAAGGATTCTTGAAAATTTAATTCCCACGGGTGAAAAATATATATGAAAAAAAGTCTTGAAACATCAATCACGCATTAACCACGGGATGGATTAGGATAAAACTTTACACATTTACGACTGCGTAGAGATTGATTATTAAACAATTCGAAGTTTTGAAGTAAATATACGCGTGTAGGAGCTAGTAAATTCAATATATATATGAAGATTTCACTTCTATTATTCGATTGTCTTGTGAAATTATCAATAAGCTTAAATTTTTAACATGTAACACTTGAGCTTGTAAACTTGCAAGTTTGATAAAGATGGCATTTTGTCTATTCCTTAAAATTGAATGAAGTACAATTTGCTTTTAAAAGAATTTTGCGATTACATATATATTTCTGTCTAGTTCAAAATTGTTAAAATTGTTAATAAATCTTCAACGTTTATATTCTACGAAAGCTTCCAAAAATAAAAACTTAACTCAATAAATATTCTGGATCTAATGGAATATCCTCCTTTGCTTTGCTAGTTGTTCCAATGGAATCTCCATTCAAACCGGTAATTTTTGTATATTTCTATATTATTCAACAAGTTATGATCCGTTTCATCATATTTTTCCTCAAGATATATTTTATGCTTATACAAAAAGCATTGAGCATCATGCTTATACATAAGTTACGTCAGTAACTTGCGCCTGACCTGAGCAAAGCAATCAACTGAGTCTACTATATCGATCTAGTTTGATATGTTCATTCTAGAAATTTTGGATGTGTAGTGACATTAGTTACAATGTATTCTGAGACTGGTATAATTTATATTTATACAACAAAATTTTCTATGTAGTAGAAAATTTATAAACGGTCGTCATTTGGATCCCCTATTATTTAGTCTCTTTGAGTATTCTAAATATTCTTAATTTATATAACCTGATATACTAAAATATTACAACGTAGTACTAAGTATATTAGAAAATAAAACGCTTTTATGTTACCGCTCACCAACCGCTTTTATGTTACCGTGGTATGAGGATACTATTCCAGACGTCTTGTTCATATAATGCAGTGCATAAAGCACTCTTTGCGCTGGACATCAAAGTCGAGTGGCCCCGACGCTATTCTTCCTATTTTGTTGAGGATGCGTGCCTTACCTGATGTACTAGAGTTTTAACGCGAAATTTCCGACACGCCTAGTTTATAAGATTATTGAAACTGACTGCATAGAGGAGCATTACCTAATTTATGATCTGGTCAGCTCAGCTATCGGTTTTCTAATGATCTTACATAGTTGAGCTGTTGCGGTGGAAGCCAAGCCTTGGCAATCAGTCTGACCATAGCGAAAGGCTTCGATTAGGTGTAACATAAAGCGCTTCTCTCTAAACTTCCTTTCTATGGGTTTTCCGAGAAATTGTGCCTGTGAATCTCCAGTTTTCTGACAGAGCGTATCATCAAAGTTGTTGTTGGCGGTTCGAGCACCTTAAGCCTGTGAAAGCTAGCTCGTGCAAGGCTGTGTTCTGTGTTTTGGCAGTATTCATTGCCATGAAGGTGACTGTACTGGTGATGGAGTCTATACCGGGTGAGGCAATATTTCTAGGGATCGCGTCGTTGAGTGTCTGAACGAACTTGTATCTGAAGTCGAGACCCTAGAAGAAGTCTCGTCGGGAGGGTGACTAAATATTAGTCTAGTTAAACGCTAACAAGACACAAGTTTGCGCGTTTACTACTGAATATACCAAGTTGACCTCACCGAAGTTTGGTGTGCTTTGTAAAACGCGGCGGTATTTCACACTTTATCAGGCGTAAGTTAGGCCACAAAAGGAATAGTGTTCACTGCTAAATAAATATTTGGAACTTTACATACGTTGAATTTGTAAACATTTGGAATGAGCTTCTCATAGAGGTGTTCCCTAGATATGATATAAGAGCTTTCAAGAAAAAGGCCTATTATTTTCAAAAGGCCTGCAACACAACTAAGAGACCCATTGTGTTATACCTACTCGTTTGCCCTTTCGTCTATAGGTAAAAAGAACTTCCAAGTAAGGTGCGATATCACACGTATTATTATTCCCCAGATCACGTACGATCTATGCCTATATTTTCCACAGAGACTATGGGCCCCTTACCCAAATTTCCATTTTCGTTGCTAGGATTGTTATTGAAATTTTCATAAACTAATCAATTATTTTGTTTTCTTAATTAAACTCAAGTCTCGTTGTTTCCCTAGGGCTCACCTCCGTGACATACGCGACCGGTCTGTGCTCCGTTTGTTCGAATCTAAGGATTTAAATGATGGCGTGTTTCCTGGAGCTCTTGGAGTCGGATCTGTGAGGCTGCCGGCCCTAGCTGCAACCAGCTCTTCTGCCGCTAATTTAGAGGTATGTTTACAATATTATTTGTATTAAAATCGCAGCTTTATGTTGTTTAATTACACGATTAACGCGTCGTAAAGGCTAAAGTAAATATTATAAAATTTATTGTTTTAGGAACAAAGCACGTACTTTAGCGAACCAGAAATTGATTCTGACCATTTGTCACAGCATGTTCATAAAGGCAAGGTAGGTAGAGAAGTATAAAAATCTTATTAATAATTATGATCTAAGAACCTCTGATTTTTAAACATTAATTATCTATCTCTTAATTTCCCAACTAATAGCTAGATATCACACCAAAATTGTTGCCTTCATCACACCTCAATCGAGATATATAATTCGTTTTCCGACACAAAAAACAAACTCCAAATTCGGCAACAGATACATATATGCCATTTCCCCGCGTCTTTATAACAAACAAAAAAAACTTGTTATATTATTTATAACATTTTGCACCAGAATATTCATCCCTAAAAGCTCCCTTCTCTTATTTACGTCCTCCTAACATAATTATTGATCACAACAAAGCTATTACATTTTTACACCTTAATACACACACACGCATCCCCTTCCACACAAACACACACTTTCCCACAAAACCCACACAAACACACACACTCCAACAAAACCCACACAAAAAAACTATTTTCTTTTACTTTTCTTTCTCATTTGTACATCTCCTTTGATTTAACTAGTGAATTGTAGAAGGAGCTTGTACTAAAATTTATAAATGTTTGTTGGATACATGTTGCTAAATAAAAATAAAACATATTATATCTTATGATTTATTCATTATTTAAGTAAATTAAAATACCCTTATATGTGAAAATTAAGAATGTACAAAATTAGCCTATCACTGAAATAAATAATTACAGTTGAAAAATGGCAAGGTTTTTATCTAAGAGTGACTTAAATTATGTTTCATATTAAACACTACTTTCAATAAATTCCTTAGAAAAATACTTAAAATTAGGTTAACAATCATTATTCCTCACCAAAGGTGTTTGTTGTTATTCTAGTCATGTTTGACTATGATCTTTACTTTTAGATGTCAAACGTTACAATTATATGTTTTTGTACCCACTTTTACCAAATAAATCTAAAATGCTCTACAAATTGGTAATCCTTTGTAATAGTGGGCTCCGCTGTGTAGTTTTTTTGGTGTTGATCTCCACGAAAGTACTAGCACCTTTTTAAACGGTTCGGATACACATCCACTACATACTTTCATAACGGCTTTCACCTCAGCTTCCGCTGGCTCTCTTTCGTCCACCTGATTAAAAATTAAGAAACATGGTCATAAATATAATTCCGTCAATATCAACATCAATTTGCTTATGAGAAAATATGTTCTGACTAACTTACTGGTGAAATTTATATATTTTATACTTACGGTTTGCTTTTGTAAGTTTTGGACTGGTAAATTTCCTACGACCCCAGCTAAACCGTTCAATAACGACTGTTGGAACAGAGCTTCATCTTCTTTATTCTCGTCGATAAGATCTGTACTGAGTAAGGCTTCATCTACTATCGATCCATCCGATAGTGCCACAAGTCCACGCTTATCTTTTTTGCCTTGAAAAAAATCATCAATTTTTAATAATCTTTAAAAAAAATTATACTCAATCGTAATGTATAGACTAATATTGTATTATGCATTACCTGAACTTCTCTCTTCTATCAATTCTTTCTCAGGATTATCACGTTTATTTGAATTTCTCTTATATAAATTATGCGATCCTGTATCATCGATATATTGGACGTTGGCTGGATTTAGTAAGGAGCTTGATAATACAACTGTCGTGCCTTTAGCGGGTCCGAGAGATTGACTTTGATATCGTTGACCTGGTAGTGGTAGCCCGACTATTGGTATCTGTGATGCGGGACCACTTATATGATTGGATGGGATCTGTTGGAGGCCATTTATTACCTGATCAGATAAAATTGGATTGCCTGATAATCCATTACTATAATCTTGTTGTAATTGTAGGCCATTAGCTAGTTGTACTGGACCCATTTGTTGTGTTGGTCTTGCGAGATTTATCTGAGATGGTTTCTGTAACTGACCACCAATAAGGAAGTGCCCGTTTCCGATTGGCGTAGGTTGTGGTGGTGGTGGTTCTGTTACAGCTTCTGTAGATATGTCAATCAAAGATCCATCATGCTTGAAATGATGTGCGTGATGATGTTTATGATCTCGGTGAGCTTTACCGGCAGTCAACGCTACGTGGTATAACTGAAGCATCGTTATTTCTCCGATGAGACCAGCCTGATCTTTAAATAAAAATTAATAATTAGCACCTGTTACGTACAATAGAATTCTAAACTGAAACTAGTTGATCGTACTTACTTTTGACAGAATCCAAACCGTCGTTCTTGTACAATAAAGATTGCTCTTGGCCACTTATCACAGTACCTCCTCCCTTAATGACGTGACCTACGAGCTAAAAGTAATGCAATAGTTAAATGAATACCAAGGATTTAATGAATTAATAATAAATTGATTTAAATGTTTATTAATTATTTTCTTACTCTATTATGGAATCCTCTGCCAACCCTTTCAGCATTGATCCATATTTGCCATTCACCTGTCTTTCCATTCCAAGATTGACAACTGTGATACCATCTGAAATTATAATAATCTTATTAGTCAATTGAACATTTTGATTTTCAGAGGATGCAATTTTATGTTTTTGGTATCAAGGAAATTTTATTGTTAAGTTTAATCCAGTTTTGTGACGTTCCCGCCCCCGCGGTCGCCATCTTTGAATAAGGGTTGCAAACCCACGCACTTTAACACTTTATACTAGTCCCTTCTTGATATTTAAAACATATTTTTTGTGACGTAAAGCGTGTTATTAAAATTACAAAAAGTTAATTCTAGTGATTTACTTGATGTAGAGCGTTTATCACAAGACTGAAATAGTAAACCGGTGACAGATTGTGACAAGCTACGAAGGAAATGAATTCATGAATGAGGAAGTGTTGTCTTCTTTTTCTAAATAATTGGAAGATTAATGTCCGAGTTATAAACAACAGTTACAACTTTACTACAGCAAAATTATGACGTAGCTAAAATTCTTATTTAAGTTCTAAAATTTAATTGATAATGGTGTAGTGTGAAGTTAAATGAAGGAATAAATATGAGCATGCATACTCGCGTGTGCGATAGTGGGAGCGTTCACAGCGCACTCTCTATTCGAGACGAAGGGGTATCCGTGCGAGAATATATATAGTTGTTTTATTGGTACCAAACCCGACACTGTCTACAGGTGGGTTTAATAGGAACATCCGTCTCTTGCCACCTATTGTGGTAAGGGCCGGCTGTTACTTACTCTATCACTGATTGATTTTTAATAATAATAAAAATTCATTATTGTATATACAAAAGTCGATCTTATAGCTAGCGAACTGTCCCTACCGGACAACCACAAAAGTAGAGAAAAGCTGTGTCAAAAGAGGAAATGGGTGATATACAAACAGAAATTTATAATGAAATATTACAATATTAACTGAACTATTAAGGATGTTTAATAAATAATACAGGCTACATATAATTAATTAAAAGATTTTTTATGTGTTATAGACTATCGATTCATTTATATATGTAATAGGATATGAATATTTTAATCAATTTTTTTCCTCAGTTTCTTAATAATAATTTGTAGTGTATGTAATTATATATATGCATTATTATTTGTTATTTTATAAATATAGTATGTTTTCATTATTGTTATATATTCTACACTCATAAAAAATATTTATGTCTACTGCAGTGTGGACTGGCAATGTCGCCATGCTGTGATGTGGGTGGTGTATGTTGTAATGATACCTATATTACGAGAAATACTTATTTGTATCTAATCTTATTAACTGTTCGCTTGACTGTACCTTATGACATTCTTAAACTATATTTATATAAATATTTGCTAATCTGATCCAATG
>LQNK01000508.1:777011-792754 GCA_001586405.1 Phoebis sennae
AACATGACATACACTGTTAAAATGATGCAAGTTTTGTGAAATTACAATTATAGTCTTAGTGTTGTCACAATTATAGGCAACCACTACTAAAATTAAATTAATTTTAAGATCGCAAAAACACAGTCTGCAGCTAATACATACAAATAAATGTGAATATAATTAATAATTTTTAATTTTGACATAGCAAAATCAAATACTTATTTATGTAAAGATGTTCGCTTGACTGTACCTTATGACATTCTTAAACTATATTTATATAAATATTTGCTAATCTGATCCAATGCACTTGATATTCGGGCCTACAACTATAATACCAAACAATGCATATACATATAACATACACTGCAAATTTATTATTTAAGTTAAAACGTCGAGGCGCGGTTCGAAAACACCTGAATAAACGGCTAGTCCGCAAACCGGCAGTTAGACGTAAACGGTGAGTCATTAGTTGTAAAAAATATAGGAACGTAAAATTAGAGAAAATATAGTTAGTTAATATTTCATAAACTATGGAATCTTTAAAAATGGATAATGGAACATGGGCTATCTGCGGCCAAATATGATTTTATTTTTAGTCAATCATAAGTTCTAAATCTTCTCTGTTCTATAAAGTGGTATATGTATAATGTCATATCGGTATTAAGTTTGTACCAGTGCGTTTTCAATGTGGACTTACAATATTGTCTATGGATAGATGCAAACACGTAATAATATGGACAACAGTGTAGAATAATATTTTGGGAACGGGTTACTTGGATTCGGCATTTTTCAAACACAATATTAAAGTAAATATTTTCAATTATGTATGCGTTATATAAATTGCATAAATGTTATGATTTCATTGGGTATTCAATATTCATGTCACATTTGAATTCCTCAATCATGTTCTATATACCACATTCTAAACCATAGAAAATTTGTTTTTCAAAAAAGATTAGTTTATCTCTTGCGCAGTCGGTTCTTACAAGTTATGGAGTTTGCATGAAACTAATTCGTACGTCATTCTTTCCTCGATCTATCCGTGTCCGCCGATAGCCCAAAAGTGCAAATTTTTTATCGAACATTTTTAACTATTTAATTTTTTTCTTAGTTAAGGTTTATATTTTTAAGCCTTTCTAATATTTCAATATAATCAGTAAAACACTTTTCTTAAGTCCCCTGCTAGACAGCAAGAATGAATCGGCTACAATTTCAGTACTTTTGAAAATACCATGACCCGGCTTAGATTTATGTAGTTAATTGATTAAGACATTGTTCCTTTAAATTCAGGCTTCGTGTAGCCTCTTAGTGATAATTCTGGAATCTTTGACAGTTTTAAGTGTATAAATATGTTGTAAGATTAGATTTCCCATTTAGAGAAGCAAATAATGAAAAAAAAAAATAAAAAAATTTATATTAATGTTCGTAGAAAAAATTAAAAATATCATATTAATATTAAGTCTTATGTTTGAAATGTATTGTAAAATTAGATTAATATTCGTAGTGTAAGTGTTTGAAATCTTGAACTCGATGATGAATTTAGAAAAGCCAAAAAAATATAATAAATAAGAAAAACACATATTACGTGTTTTAATCGATTTTATTTTAATTTTATTGGTTTTACCCACATTTATTTTTTTATATGAACAAATTACTGAGACACAAGAATATACATCGTCGTACCAGATTTAGGTATTATACCGTTAGTTACAGACACATAGTTTACATAACACATAACATACTCGTACATATGTTTACATAACATAATAAATGGTTATTTTTGGAGGTCCGTAGCTTATAGCGGTATAAGCAAGGAGCCGGTCTAATTCCTTGCCATCAGGGATGTTTGAAGCGTATACAGCAATCATATATGGTAAACTTACTGTCAAAACTTCAAGAAAAATTAAAAAATAGTTGTAACAACGCGCAGCGCAATTTCATCAGCTGATATCATTTTACATTAATAAAGTTCTTAAAAATAATAGTTTTGAAAGAATTTGTTTGTAAAAGTTAACAATGTCGTAGGTTCCGAAAAAAAAACCTCCAGTATATTATGTATTAAACACTACTAAATACATTTTTGTAGTTGTACCAATACCGCACAACAAAATAACATAGAATCAGTTTTATTGATGCACGACATAATGTAAATATTTGCTTGGCTAGTCAAATCTCATGTTATCATGAATCTTTTACAAACACACCATTACAGACATTACACCATTCACAGCATTTTTTTATTTTTTTTTTAATTAAAAAATTATCGGAGTATAGACAACCTTACTTATTATAAAACGAGTAACTTGTTGCTTGCAATATAATAAACATTTAATTTTCTATTTTCTAACGATTTTTTTCTATAATTATGTATATTTCTTTAGTAAGGTTGATTATGTTCTAAAAATAGCAATTGGCTGATTGGAGCATATTCTGACAAAATCGGGTAAGTATAGAGAAGTAAAAGGACTTAAAGTAGGAAGAATAATTAATATTAATATTAAATCATGAGAGAAATGAAGTACCGATCTTATACAAGTCGTTTTTGAAAAGTATGTTCTTACAGTAAGAATTCTAAAAGAGTTTTATCCTATCATTTATCAGCTTTAGTAAGAGAATGAGCGATTTAGTCTTAGCGCGGCCACCTAAAAAACTAGTATTAAATGAAAGGGCTCGTGCTAAGAAAACTTTTTCTATGAGCGTTACGTTGCAATTCATTTAGAAAAAAAAATTGAATGTAATTTAATGTATAGAACTAGGTTCAAAAATAACAATATTGATAGTATTTCGAATCGTTGATATTATAGTATAAAGACAAGGATTGATAGATATGACTGCATTACTTTTGAGAGTATTTAGGCGTTAATAGCTAAAGGGGTTTTAAATATTATCTTAATTATAGAAAGCCGCCAATACCACATTGGCAAAATAAATTGGGACTTTGGCGACTGTAAACACAAAATGTAGCTCATAGATTCGATATACATATATCCTTATGCATATAGAATTGATACAATTTAACCTGTTTTTGCAGTGCACAGGTCAAATAAGTAGTAGTCACTTAGTGAAACTGACGAAGTTTTAAAAAATATATTTTATTCTACTTTGAAATATCCTGCAGAAATAAAACTTCTTCAGATAAATTAAAGGAGTAAATCAAACCTACAAAGTTATGAACAACAAAATTTTAGCTGGCCGCGACCTGCTCTTACATAATCGCTCATTCTCCTTTAAATGCTAAATACTAAACTTGAAGTAGTTTTATCAGCAAATGACCTCAACATTTTTGCCTAGATAAATAGATCGATTTTTATGCTCTATGCGAATTTGGTAGAAAACAACGTAGTACTATGTAAAGCAGTGTTAAGCTCAGGTAGTTGATTCAATCATAACGATTTATACAGTGAAAAATATCTTCACTTTCATAATCTTGAGACAATTCAAGTCGACAAGTAAGAAATATGACATTCACAGAGTAAAATAAAATACTAAAATTACAGTCATATTGCATTGTGGTAAAAATTTCACCAACTTGCATAAGAATATTATTTTCTATATCTCTAGGCTGTATAGTTATACATATAATATGAGCTTCGATCAATCACCATTGGAATAGCTTAAATTATGAACAAAAAAAACTCCTATAATTATTTCATAGAATCATAATGTATATGTAAACTACCAAAGTACCTTTATACGTATATTAGAAAACATATATTTTAGTTATTCCATATTCCAAGACGAATGATAAGTCTCTCTTTATCTCTGTAGGTCGTAATCCGATTGTAGGTACTTACTGTTTTAACTTAACGTCTCTTTGTATATGTCAAACGTCGATATCCGTTTCCAAGAAACTATTTATCAATAAACTTAAGAGGGCACACTCCAAAATTACGTGTTATTTTAATTTCATGAACTAGACTGGAAGTTACGTACACTACAATGATCAGTATGTATACATGAGTACGGAACTGGTAACGAATAACTTTGACACTATTAATTTCATTCATGATTTCGTTGGTAAATATTTCGTGCAATAATTTTGATTTACAAAATAAACTACTTCACGAAACTAGGTGGAAAAAGTCAGCATATTATACAATACCTATATTTTCATAAAATACATATTGTAGTTATTTATATACAAAAACTGGTTTAAAGTGCACTTACAAATTATATACTCCGTTGGAGAAATTCGTAAGATAATTGATTTTGAGTGTCTATCTTATTTCAATTTGTCATGAAAGATTGTGCTGACGTGAGTTTTCGTGAAATACTATGCCGAAATTGCCTTCGCGTTAAAAAGTTGTCAATATAAAATGTAATTTTGCTCTATAATGCACTAAATTTATTAAAGAAAAGATTTAATCCTTCTGTTACTATTATAATTTTTGAATTATTTATTAACATCATTATGATATTGCTCTTGAAAAAACATGAAATCACGTAATTTTGGAATGCATCCTCTTAAATGTAACATTCGATAAGTGGTCGTCCAATACTGGGAAATGAATACATGTTTTTTATTTTTAAATTCCTGTTAAATACACGTGCTCTCGAAAATGTAGTTCAACATAGGCATTTCATACGTATCAATACATATCCCGATAGTCGATACTAATTGATTTTTCTGACAACATCCTCGCATTTCGGGGTAGTCGAATGTAAAATAAAAAATGAAAAATACAGTCCATTGCAAACGCAGAATTTCAAATGTTTGCGTATCGAAAAAATAAAAGAGAGTTTAGAAACTTTTAACCGAAGCGTACAATGAAATTGACTTTGTTCCAATTCACCTTATAGCCAGTATTGGGCAAAACTAACATGGATTGATTCATCTATAAAACAGTCCAATCTCTATATCATCATACGATAAAGAAAGAAAAAAAGGCTAATTAAGAATCAGGCGATAACTATCGATGTAATTTAACCGTTTTAATATTATAGATCTATACTCACGTGTTCAACTTAATAGGGTAGTTTAGTCTGAAAAAAGTTTGTCCGTGGACTGCCATGCTGAAATAACTAGCTTCTGCGGTATTTGAAATCCAAGCTGATATTTCCTTAGGATTATCATCGACTGGAAAAAAAGGTTGTCAAATGTTAGTTGCAAAAAGTAAAAGTATCCGTATACTGAACGGCCAATGTGCTCGAAAATGTTTATCTCATTAAAATTAAATGTTGTAGAGTTAAGATACATTAGGAATTTTCATAGAGAAAAAAATATCAAGATTACAACTAATATTAAATCGCTACAACTAAGTGAAAACCGCTCAAATCATATCCAGTTAAAATTATATATAATACCTACATACATATATTATACTAGCTGTGCCGCTATATAGTTATAATGTTACATAGGCATCCTATAGGTTTTGTACATACTTAAAATATTTGTTATTTGTGATGGCGGTAACAGGTTAGCATTTCAAATCTCATCGGCATGTTATTTAAAACCTTCACATAATCCTATAATTAAGTTTATTATTATCAGTGCCTGGCTAGTTTGAGCTTATTCAGAAATCAATACTTTACAAGCCAAAAAGAAATAGAGAAATTTCAGGCACGCGAAATCTATTCCCTCGCTCTTCGTTAGTTCGTATTTCGACTCATTGGATATCACATATCAGTAATCGATATGGATTTCACTGAAATTCTCAGTTGAATAGAATATTGACGGTAGTCCGTGATATTATTTATGTATTTACTAGATCGTCGTAGGTACATATTGGATTTTAATATTAGGTGCTACAAAAAAAAATTTCATTTGATGACACGTATTCCGGTGGAGGAAGAGGTTCCAGATTTTCACAAATAAAAAAAATTGTAACATGGATATTATTATATCCATGCACGAGCACGTCAGATATTGATTTTGTACACGTGCAGGTCTTTGATATTTGAGGCATAACAACCTCCTGGTTTGTATGGTGGTAGTATATTCGGGCGCATCGGAAATATTTAGCCGTTAAGTGAACAAGCTCGAATTAAATTCTAATAATATAATAATTATCTGTAATAAAATCTCTGATACTGACTGATTTTTGAAAATGCGAAAAAACACCTTTTTGAATTCCTTGAGCGCGTCGGATGAATATATATAATTTGTTAGTTACGGATAGAGTTTTAAAACTATACACAGAATAAAAAAGTATTTAACAAAAACAATACCATTAATTATTGGAACCAGGAATCGAACCCGTTGATTTTGTAAAAAATAAACGTCCTATACAAATTCACCAATTCATGATGCTTCTATGAAAAATCAGATTCTATATAATACCATATGTATTTTTTAGTATATGTTACTTGGAAAAATGAGAAAGTTTTTTCAATTTTATTAAAATTTCATGTAAAGATTTAAAAGCGCTGCAGTAGCCATTACGCCTTGTTGAAATTCGCAGATTAAATTTTCCGTTACAGAAAAGAAAAATACATGAAACATCACGTCACGTAAGATTAATGAAATGCACATTAAACTGTAGACACAGTTCTAAGACTAAAAGACACGCAATTTATCAACCTTGTCTCAATCTTATACGTTAGAATAGATATGCCTAGGGATCTATCTTATTTTTATTAATCTAACCGGCTATCGTAGACGCGCCTTATTAAGGGCTCATTTATGGTGGAGGTAGTCGGAAATTCCGAGTTCCCCTTTTATTCAGACAATATTTCTAATAAATCATAAATATTTTCGGTCATTTAATACAACACTACCTAGTTTCAAACTAACCAGCTTTGGTCATAGACATACTTAAACATATTTTTCTGTAAACATACTACAGATAAATTAACACATAGACAGTAAACAATAACAATGTTCATCTCATAATAATTTTCTACTCGTGGATGAAATCCACACCCCCAGGCGCTATAGATCGTTGTCACATCCACTCCGCCAATCGGGTTGTCTGAAACCCTATGTTCAAAATATACGAAAAATAGTCAATTTTCAAGTAAAGTTATAAAATTTTGAAAAACATATAATAGATGCAAATTAAGCATAATTATTGAGTAATGTTGTTACGTACTATTAGCACCTGGTGTACATAAATTAGCGGACAGCCCACTCCCAAAGACACGTTACAGTACTTGCTAATATTCAATACCACACATTTTGTTGCTCAAAAAATAACCGATTGATGGCCCGGAGCTTTATTGCTTACTAATTATTATTCCAATATATTCACACTCGTATTCTAAGAAGTTACCTTAATTTTATTTCCACTCAGGTTACGTCAAATATGACGTATCACAAATTTCAATCGAAAATTCATGATTAAAGTAACATAAAGTGGGAAGGGGGCCATTAGTTATAAAGAAGAAGAAGCAGTAACATAAAAATATAACATTTTAATAAATACATCGAAGTCGCGCATGGAGATCTTAAATTTTCTTTTTCTAAATTTTCTTAACGTGAGTGGACGTGAGTTAGTAAAGTTTTTTTCTGACTCAGTATGTAAATTTTCGTTGACAGAGGTTGAGAGAAGTCGAGGAATGTTCGAGATACGTATTAGAATACGGGTTTAAGTATGCCTTGTATCTTACCTGCGTAGGAAAATAGCGGATGATCTGATGAGTGGTTGTGGTATTTGCTCCACATACATAGAGTGAATTCTTTGAGGTCAGGCAGTTTTGTTTCATATTCCATATATTGATAAAATAATTCCTGGTTCATGGAAACTTTATAAACACTACAGGAATCGGTTTCGGATACAGACACGGGTTTGAAAAGGGCTGTAAACTTATTAGAATCATAGTTCGATGCAGGCTGAGGGTATGACGGCCCTCTGTTGACAATTCTGAGTTGTGAACTGAAACAGATTATTTTCAGTTAATAAAATAAACCATTAAATATATTATTAAAAAATATAAAATTGTATACGGTGATAGACTACATTTTATTCGAAATAGATATTTTTTAGGGGTGGCAGTCCCATATAAGTAACCAGAGGGTAAAAAAAAATAATTCGCGAATATATCATTAAATGAGGTGTCATTGGATAGGTCCTTAAAAATGATAAAGAGGTTTCTAAATAGGTTTTTGATAAAATAAATATTTTATAAGATATATACTTCTTAATTCGTAAAAATATAATACCGCGCAAAGAAATAAGATAATAGTAGAGTTGCGGACATGTATTTTATACTCTTAATGGATAGATAAATACGTTAATCACTGAAAAAATATGATTCTTTAGATATATGATATTTTTAAGTGAAAGGTGAATGACGTCTTAAAATTGTTATGTTAACATTGCCGGTGATACAACAAATGTTTTAAAATTTCGATCGCAGGACTGCTGAGATATTTCATTTCTGTTTTTTTTATATAATTCAATGGCAATAGTGTTGACCAAAATTTTACGCTGTTCGCGCGCCATTATAAATACTGAAGTTTTAGTCCATGCTAGCGAAGCTGCGGGCAGAAAGCTAATATTGAATATAATTGAATTATGAACACTATGAATACGAATATAAAATGAATACGATGATATTTTTAAAAATATTAGAAACCTATCGCACGAGTGACATCGTCGATCCTGTGTAAAACTACAAATAAAAAATTGTAAACAAAATAACTGTTACAGGCAACAAAACACCCATTATTTTGATGCTACGTACGCAACATCGAAATTTGTTCCATAATTACTCACGACATTGTTACATTGTACGAACTATCTGGTTTTCGGGGAACTCGCCTTCGTTCCCAATAAACTGGCTTTGATGGGATTTAATTTTCATTAAAGGATTTTGCTACCTTCAAATTCGGTCCAGAGAAAATCTATTGTATATGTAAAGCGGATTGAATATTTTTTAAATATCTCATTTCAAGTAATAATAAATTAATTCCTATCCACATTAGCAATTGTTACCCCTAACAATTGAACTCCAATTGGAAATGCTATTATGTCACATGTACAAGAAACCATGAAAGTTAATGTGCGTCTTTGAAACGTTCAATTACCTGGAATCAATCGATCCATCCGTCGGGAGATTGTAGCCGGGATATAATGCCGGTGGTTTGTGTACAATGGGAAGCCAGTCCTCCTTACACCAAGTCGAGCCAATAAGAGCGCATATAAGTATAATCCGCATTTTCTGAAAAAAAAATCATTACGATATAAAACACGTGCAATACGATTAGAAAGAAAAGAAAGAAAGAAAGAAAGAAACATTTATTAAGACACACAATAACATGTACACAGGAAAGAACATCAACAACACATTTACAAACAAAAAGATACATATAACACGTAAATTTTATTTATGAGGTTGCGGTGTGTGTCCAAAAGGGATACCACTCAGGATTTTTGTGGCATTAAGCCACAACACTGATTTTCAGTGGCACCCTATTAACATTTCAAGTGTCAGGCGTGAATGCATAAATTATTTAATAAAATAGAAATAATAAAAATAATATATAAAGTGAATATATAAGGTAATTAGTATAGACATACTTGTAATATATAAATGTGATAAAGATATAATATAATACAATTGATTTACGAATGAGATATATATGAACATATACGTAGGCCTACAGCTAAGATGGGATGTATAAGCTCCACGAGGTAGTCGCGTCACAGACGCAGCGGAAGTTGTTGTATTTGTCGATTCAGTATTAGTTGTTTAAATCTTTGTCGAAAGCTTGACACCGTCCTTGCGCTACTTAGGGGGGGAGGCAGATTGTTCCAACATTTCGTTGCGCTGTAATGAAAACTACCTCGAAATGCAGTTGTGTGATGCTTCGGAACCAGTAATCTACACAGGGAGGCCCTTGTTCTGTAGGCTGACTAAGCATCACCCAGCCAGGAGAGCTTCCCGTACAGATAAGGTGGCAACCTGGACTGGATCACTCCAAAAAGTAAAACGGCAAAGTGCAATCTTCGCCGGCTTTCCATATTCAGAATCGAATTATAGAATTAGTAGATTAGTATTCGAAAAGTATAATCATTTTATAATCTTTGTTGCAGAAGATTAAAGTTTTCTGTATACATCGCAAATGCAATCAATTAATAATATTATTTGCTAACAGAATATGAATAAATCCAGATGAAAGCTGTTCCATGAAAATGTTAAGTCTGAGAGCGATTATGAGCGTTTATATTAACATTGATATCTTAATTAATTAATAATGCGCTTTATGTTTTACAATAATATGAATATTTCAGAGCTATCATAAGCTGAATTGGACATAAGAGTAGTATCGAATTTATTAAAAATGCTTGCAAACATTCCTGATTATTGTATCCAATATCTGAAGGATAAAATAACAAAAGTAACGTTCGTTGCAAATATAATTAATTGCATTAATAATAATTAATTGCACGATATTAAAACTTCAGTCAGTTCACGAAATTTTGTCCAAATAGGTCATATTTGATTAAGTAATACGAATACTTATTATTTGGAATTCGTGAATTTCATCCAATTGATTGTTTGAGAATTCGTAAACATTTTCATGTCCTTTGTGAATACGATGAACATTTTTGAATTTCATATTCACTTATATCAATGATCAACTTTATGCGATCGCGATAATAAAATTGCCGTTATATTGCGATAATTATAATATTTAATTAATTGGTAGTAATAGTTATTAATTAGTTGTCGATCATAGTCATACATCCTATTCTGTGTAATGTATTTTGTTACATTTGTACGATTTCCAGTGTTTTATTTCAATAGCAGTACGCAGATCTGTGCACAACAAAGGGTCGGTTGAATTCATGTTGGAAAATATGATATACCGTGTTTCGAAATATTTCAATGCTTTTGTAAAATTTGTAATCCGCTTTTCCCAGTAACAGCGACTGTTTTATAAAACGTGTAGCAGAACTAATTATTGTATTGTTTCCAGAAACACGACCACGTCCAATATCCTTTGCGTAGAATGTTACATGTACTTACATCGTTAAATACGTTTAAGGAAATAATTTGACATTTTAAAAATAAAAAATGTTGACTAATTGGCGAAGTGTTTTACAGTAACATCATAGTTCTCGCGTTTAAATAAAATTTTATAGATTAATTATTTCCATGAGCTTGTTGATCGGACTAACTATAAAAGGTTTTTGTTATCGCCTAATTATCTATACTAATATTATAAAGCTGAAGAGTTTGTTTGTT
This sequence comes from Phoebis sennae, assembly GCA_001586405.1. Lineage (NCBI taxonomy): Eukaryota > Metazoa > Arthropoda > Insecta > Lepidoptera > Pieridae > Phoebis > Phoebis sennae. The sequence continues at coordinate 788,124 of LQNK01000508.1, forward strand.
TGTTTGTTTGTTTGTTTGAACGCGCTAATCTCAGAAACTACTGGTCCGTTTTGAAAAATTCTTTTAGTGTTAGATAGCCCATTTATCGAGGAAGGCTATAGGCTATATATCATCCCGATATTCCCACGGGAGCGAAGCCCTGGTGCGCAGCTAGTAACACATATATTCGTAGTGGTTTATAGATTAACGATGTTTAATTATAGAAGAGAATCTTAAAACATGCATCACAGGCATAAGAACCCAATATTTTACAAAACAAAATATTGATACAAACTTTAATATCGTCAAGCATTGCTACGCAAACTGAATATAAGAATCGTGAAACATAATAATACGAGTAGAGTAACTTTTGCAAGTATAACTATTTTTGTAAGAAAAAATATGGGGCATAATGTAAGTCATCTACCATTTTCTCAAACATGAGCACATTTAATTTTATTACATAACCAAAAACAACAAATTGACATAATCGCACCTTCGAATACTACAGACTTATTACGACCTTAATTGCAAGTATATTGGTGTAACGCTGCATATTATGTTATATGCTGTTTCAAAATAATACCGGTTTCATGAACTAAAAATCTTCGTAACTGTATCAGTGGGTAATATTGAAGCGGAACTCTGGCTTAAATAAAAAGGCACATAATCGTCGAAAACGACTTAAAAAACACTTTGTGTTACATTTTAACGTTGCTAGTAAGTAACCAAGTTCTTAATGATTATTAAAATCCGCAGTAATTAATTAACCTTATCTCAATAATATGGACTTTCAGAATTAGTGATATTTTGATATATTTTTAAAAATAAAAATAAATGCACACACGTATGTCGTTTAAATTGTAATGTTTTTATTATGTTGCATTACTAATAAGTTATTACATACTCTAATTCAATTTTAATTTAATCTATAAAATTGAATATCTGGTAATTATACTTTCACATTAAACATATACAAGTAAATATACATTTTCGAGCTATAATTCCAAATATTGTAATGCCAATAACTTTGTCAGCTTTGTATTATGTAAATGATAGTGTGGCCTAATACGAGTATTGCTACATTTCCCCCCTGGCTAAATCGCTAGTGTATGTATGACGCTGTATAGAAAGTAATAATTTACAATTCTAACGACTATAGCTGTGTTATTTTATTTTTATTACTTTAGTTGTATTATATTGTATCCGGCGTATCTTTCTCTTTGCGTTATATGAGTTGTATAAAGTTCTTATTAAACTTATTTATTTTATTTTGTTAACGCATTATGCGATCTCGTGAACAATTTCTCGAAAGAGATAGAAAGATGTTAATTACGGAAATCATACATTTACGTAACAAACACTTATCACGATATAGAATCGGTGATTTCTTTGCACGGAATTCCGGTTAATCCAGCGAGTATTGTCCTCTATAAAGCAAAACGTCACGCTTTCTAACCAGCTCCGATATATTATTTGATTTTAAAGATATTTACATAGAAAATAAGCCGTTATCATAAGGACAACGAAACGAAAGTTCGATGATGTAAAGCAAAGTCAATAAAGATTCTTTATTGGTGCATCTAATTAATTTGATAAATTCATTATAAATGAATACCCTGGTATTGATTTATCCTTTCACGCGACGATACATTGTCTGGACTTTGTCAATTCAGCATCTACATTAATGCGTACCTAGTTTGTAAATATTTAATATTATACCTATTATTCTACTGGCATACTCTCATAAAAGCAGCTTCTTTAAAATCAATTATTTATTTTGAATACAAGTAACCTTTCTTCGTTCCCTATACAAATACATACACATATAATATTACACGGAATATCAATGCTAGGAACACGGCATATTCCATTTCGATAGTCTCTATTCGATGCTCACGTTATAATAGACAACCCAGAGAAATGTAAGCGAAATCCTGGAATTGTCGAAACAAGCGATCCTATTCAACGTGCCTGCTGACAGTAAACACGAGCTGACATGACGTCGGATTGGGCTATTCAGTGCAGAAGCTATTCGCTGCTCGTATTATTATAACAAGACAATGATTTTGGATATAGATTATGCTAATTAATGGGATTAATAGATATACCGTGTAACAATACTGACATTCAATTACCTTGATGGACAACATATCTGATAATTGTGGGTTAATTACGAATTACGTCCAAAACAAGTAATCGACGTTAACATCTCGAGCGTATTCAAGGATTGATTCAACGATGATTGACACTGACTTTCCATCTGCTTGCATTGATAAGAATCTAATAATAAAACCAATTTGTATTTGTATTATCATTCCCATTCGTTTTATTTTAATTTTAAATGTTTGTGTTTTATTCAATTCTGTTTAAAAAATCAAATGAAGTCGCTATGACAAGTGACGTGAACATCAGGTAGCGCCTTACGCGGTGAAAGTGTTGTAACGACACAAAGATTTCGCGCTAGTGTTTATTTGAAATTAATATATGCATAAAATATGCATATTTGGAGTTCATCGCACCTATTATGTAGGAATATATATAATTATTTATTAATTACCGGAAAATAATTAGTAAGTTCTTGAAATTGGCACTATTGTTTTTAATAAAAGTCGGTCATATTAACGAACGGTGTTAGGTGTCTTAAACATACATGACTCCACTCTCATTTCTTTTTTATCTTACTTTCCTTTATCACATAGATCTGTTATCATAACCTGACTCAAAACATTTTGACATGTTGATTTGTTCATGACCGCGAATTATGTTTTTGTTCTCGCCATTTATAATTATGACATAAGATGTACGTATTTAAAAAAATATCGAATACAGTATACTCTATGATAAATTCTTTTTAATCATCGCTCACGCAGCGCTCAATATGCGGAAGTGTTACGTAAAGCAAGACGGCAGTTGGAATAATTTCACTCGATTACGACTACATCCCGCATACGATAGGATTTTTTTTTGTTTATACATACATTAAGGTTAGCATATTTGGAATTAATCAATCCTTAGTTTTTTCCATTTGCGCCAGAGAACAAGTATATAGTGGTCGTTTTTTAGTCGTAAACACAAAATATAATATAATGAATAAATAAAGGAAATTATTGATCACAAACAATTTGCTTTAGATATATTTCCAATAAAACATTCAAGGAGAGCAGTCAATACATATTTATAAAAATACCAAGAACGTAGAAAATATAACAAGCATATATATTCATAAAATGTTACAATATTGTATCGATGTTGAATAGCTGCAGAGAGATAATAAGGGTGTAGGTTGCAGCTTGTGAACCTACGTATACTTATGGAATTGTGAGAATATTGCCGCATTTTAAATTTAAATATTTTACAAGAAATTATCATAAAAATATGCAAAGGAATCGATGAAATCGAGAAGTATTTTCCACAACTATTATGTACACGAAATAAGGCGACGATATCAAAAAATCTCATTATGTGTGGTACATAGTAAAATGTACAATATTCGTATTGTTTGATTGCAAGATGAGACGCATCCCATCTTCAATAATATTGTATGATAACGCCATCGATTAATTGAATCAAACACAGAATGCTTACCGTTTTACAAGATTATCATATAACACACATGTACCCGGTGCGTCTTGGCTCGACCGACTCGCCTCGGTAGGATTTAGGTTACTATTTAACAGTCATTAAATACATATGAAGGCTATATCAATTCAGGTTTTTCAGCAAATTGTTAAAGACTGGACCCCATTTTTTAAGATTCATTTTTATGACATTTTCAATTACCGCGTTTCAAACTTTCGCAACATTTGAAAGTAAACGGTTCAATTATGAAGTAATCAAATATTTTAAATGCAATTATGAATTCTGTATACAACGGGATGTACTTAAATTTGAGAGCAATAAATTAGTTATTTTTTCCATTAAGTTAAAGTAAAATACAATGATTTCCGGCTAAGATGATGGGTACTGAATATCTTCTTTAGAACAATGTACCTTATATAATTTTCCATTAAACGTACTTCAATAACATAATTGAAGAAATAAGGATGATCTAAAGGGATACATAAAATATAAATGAAAAAGAATAATTATTTTAGTTGTTATCAAAATAAAATTGAAGCATAAATTTTAAGGTTTTCTCAAAGAAATATTTCGTTCATTTGCATTTGAAAATTACGACATTAGGAAAATGAAAAATTTTAAGTCACAAACAGCAGCCCGAGTATATGTGCGTCTCGCTGATGAGGGACTGTAAGCTTTATTTATTAATTAAAACTCGTATATTTTTATAAAAGTTGAAATAATCTAGTTTTTAGTAGAATTGTAACTTTTATTGTATCCACCTTTACGACAATGTTTCATCAAATAATTTACAAAATGGACTTTAATTTTATTTAAGAAAAATAGTATTACTTCGTTTCAGGCGTAGGTGGTAAAACAGTATGTTTCCATTTCATAAAATATATATGCAAAGTGGGTATTAAACTAATGTTCCGCAAAGTTTACCAAACTGTTTCAAGTACTGTATGATACGAATAACTATTTATAAGCAAGTAGACGCCTAATTAGAAGTTACATCGTACGGAAGCTTAAATCATGAACAAGAACATAGCAATGTAGAGGAATCTTATTATATAATATCGTATTATAAA
>LQNK01000508.1:793245-883082 GCA_001586405.1 Phoebis sennae
CTGATGAGGGACTGTAAGCTTTATTTATTAATTAAAACTCGTATATTTTTATAAAAGTTGAAATAATCTAGTTTTTAGTAGAGTTGTCACTATTATTGTATCCACCGTTACGACAATGTTTCATCAAATAATTTACAAAATGGACTTTAATTTTAACTTAGAAAAATAGTATTACTTCGTTTCAGGCGTAGGTGGTAAAACAGTATGTTTCCATTTCATAAAATATATATGCAAAGTGGGTATTAGACTAATGTTCCGCAAAGTTTACCAAACTGTTTCAAGTACTGTATGATGCGAATAACTATTTATAAGCAAGTAGACGCCTAATTAGAAGTTACATCGTACGGAAGCTTAAATCATGAACAAGAACATAGCAATGTAGAGGAATCTTATTATATAATATCGTATTATAAATTAAATTTGGAATATTTTTGTTACATATTAGGTTCACATTTTAAATATTTGTTTGATATTATTATGCAAGAAAATCATCGACTGTTACTAAAATATTTACAGAATTCGAAAAAATGTTACACCATGAGGTAAACTAGGAGAATAAAACACTACCTATAAGCAGGAACTAAATAAGTTTAAGTTACATAAAGAATCGTCTATTTATATTTATAAATGTTTCACTTTACTATACAAAACTATTGTATATTCCATTTAAGATCATTAATCCAAAGTGGATGTGGAATACGCTAGCATGACACCAAATTTTTAAAGTCCATTATGAGGCCTACACTTAACTGCCATGACATTAAAAAATATACACACAATTAAGCTCTACTTCAAAGAAATATTCGATGAACAAAGCTTAATTTATTTTATTTCAATATCAAGCAAACCTTACAAATACATAATTTTCCACTACAAAGGTACATTCCATGAAATTGGAAATAAATCACTTTTACGTGTCATTTACCGAGACTCACTGAATTCATACAACGACAACAAGATATTAATATTTTTCAATTAGTAGGTATGCCCAATGGCTTTACAGGGCTTAACTTCAATCAAAGAAATTAGATTTAATACTCAAAGTTTCCATAAAATGAATGGCAGTTTGTTTGATTGGAAATAAAAAAAATCAAGAGAACATTTTTTGCGAAATGTTTTTAGGTGTCTGTAAATTCCGTGCAATGAAGGTCGGCGAATTCATTCAAATTAAACATTTACTAGATATCTCTATAAAACCGAGCTATTAATCTTTTATCTAAAGATAGTTTAAATTCAGAATAGGGTCACAAATTTCACAACATGAATTCAATAACAACAAATATGTAAGTTGAATGTCAAAGGATTCTCTTTTTTAAAAAAATGAATCCATAATTAAATTAATTAGCTGTTTGTTTTCTGTTACAAATCTACAAAAAATATTACAATAAATATAGTTAAACCTCATCACTGATCGTTTTAAACATACATAATTGAATATATATTATGATACCGTTATTGAATGTTTTAATAAGTATTAACCGGTCTTGAGCTGTATCAATGAATATTAGAATATGTCCTGGTTTGTAATTCATAAATGATGTCATATTATATTATTCTCTTTTTACCATCACGCTAAAGGCTCCGTATTAAAAGGTTTAGACAGCTTTATGTGAACCCGGTGACACGGTAAACTAATGTCAATGTCACCAAATCTTAGAAAACTTAATTAACATTTATTTTATTCAAGAATCCATCGGACATGGCTTGAATAAAATTGTAACCGTCACGAAAAACATAGTAATGGTATGGAAGGCATAATATTTTGAAATGAAGAAATGTTAATAAAAGTATTAATTGCACTCTCCTTTTACAAGGATGTAAAATTATGCAATCTTTAAAAGCTTTATGAGGTAATAATAAGTCATAAAACACTACCACATCCTACAATACATGGTTACATATTTCGTCCTTGCTAGCCGCCCTCACGTCATTACATTTCCTTCATGTTGCATAAAATTAAACAGATTACCATAACCGTGTTATCACCTGCTCTCTTGGGTAAACTGTATGCCCCAGCTCTCATGTTAGTGCCTCGGAGAAATACGTAGGACGACCAACCCCATAAACCCACATAGTGTCATTGCGTAACTTTGTTATTCCTATCTCTTTTTTAAAACAAACAGAGGTGTTTAGTTTAAAACCAACATTATAAAACGATGAATTAAACATGTAATTTCCGTTCAAATTTCCCGAGAAATAAAACATTGTGACATTATTTGTAAATAAATAAATACGGCGATATTATTTTACCAGAAGTTTTTTCAACTCCTTTAATGCAAAGCTTTTATATCTTAATAAGTTATTATACTGGGAAAGCTTTATTTATGTTTTCTACGAAATCGGGATTGAGTATTGTTCTGAAAATATCTAATTATATTCCGAGTGCATCCCGGAAAATATAAATTCACAAGCTTTTAAATCCCTTTAAAGTTTATATTAAATATACTTGTGTTTTATTCCGTAGTCGCTTTTAGTAATTTCACTTATTACGTTAGTTTTCTGGAATTTAATTTCGCTACTAAACATTGACAAACAAAAATACATTTGTACACAATGGGCTTCGGTTTGCATTACTTTACTAAAATTTAATTAAAACAGAACGTCAAAAAATCGCTTTGCATTCACACTCTCGCGCAGCTTACATCTACAAAATAAAACACATGCACTAAGGACGAGTATTACGTGAGTACGTGGTAATACCAGCAAGAACTTACGATGTTAGCTGCGGTCGTGACGCGAGCGCACATTCACTTAGCAAAGAAACACTGACCAGATTTGTCGCCACCTGGTTACCAGATCACCCCACTCGAACACCGATACGCGTCTTATGACATGAATATGCCATTTGGTAATCGCGTTACGATACATGCCTCCGAACAATATACATTGTATATTACTTTTGCTCAACTTCAGTTTATCTTAATAAGCTCATCCTGTGTTTTGCACGCGCGCGCTATCAATTACATGAGTAACCCTTTTGTGCGAACTAATTTTCTAGGATACGATACGAAACATAAAAACATCCACATATTATTCGACCGAATGCAAAACGATCAATATCTATTAGAAGTTCTACGTATAGCACATATTATTACCTATAAAATTTTTTCGTGGAATTTCGAACGTATCAAACAAATTGTAAGCGGGTGCCTCCCTCAGTGCTATATCAGTCTAAGCTGAAATTTTTTTAAGTGTTCAATCGTAATACCAATGCTTTTTATGAGTATTTATAATTATCCATTAATTATAAAAAAAACTCTTCGCATACTGGAAGTGATAACTATAAATTACAGGAGGGACTGCACTTCCTGGCAAACGATCAATTTTCGCAATTCAATTTTAATTGTTTCGCCTATTTTGTAACGTAGGTTATTCAGTTATTAATACTTTGAACTAATTAAGTTTTGAACAAAATGCATGTTCATTATAACAAGTGTTCTTAGTTGTTGTAATATGCATGAAGTGTCTGATTTATGAACCATCTTGTGATTTTGGTTGTTTAATCAGCTTTATACCTGAATGTTGTCTATTTTCATAAACATTTGCAAGGGGCTTAGACTTAAAATGATAGACATTAGGTTTTACTTAGAGTTATTGTTGCATTTTAATTAGGCAATTAATAAAATATGATCATCGAATTTTCACACTAACTAACCCTTGTTGTTATAATAATAACTAAAATATATTGCACACGTTATCTATTGTCGATATTAACGAAACGTAATGTGTTGTTTGATTCATTTATAATATCAAGGAATAAAATGACCAAATTTGCTCTACATACAATAAAATCATTAAAATAAAAATAAAATAGATAAATTGGAATAGGCATTTAATAATAATGACAAATAATAGTATACATAAAAACACAAAAAATAAATTATCCAAAACTAACTACTAAATTATTTGACATCTTTGGTCAAATAATTTCATAAACATATTTAAAAAGAAGCTGATTAAAGTATGAGAAATATGATTATTTAAATTTGCGGTACAAATAGTTGACGTTTAAAACACTTATCCACTATATTCTATCAGGCAAGAGGTTTCTCGGAACATTTTATTGAGTACTATCAGGAAAGCATATCTTTTAAGAATAAAGCCATCCAAGAACAAGTTACGAAGGGTAACTTGTTGAAATACAAATTCATTTCTTTGATATTTTTCTTTGCAGGTAATAAATATAAGTAAACAATATACAACATTCGAGAATAATATAAAATATTGACGATAAAAGAATCGTACTATTCCAGAAAATAATATAATTTGTCAAGCTAGATTTGAATAATAGCCCAGTCATATTAGGGGTTTCACCTCGGAATGAAAGATAAAAAGCTGGAAATTGGTAAAAACCTTTGTTTTGTTACCCTAAATATTGTCTCAAAAGTCACAAATGCTATCGTGTTCGCGTCTTAAGATATTGAAGGTCAAAGGTCACAAAAAACGATTTTTCGCGAATATCTCGGTTCCTATTGCTTAAATGATATTTTCACCTATTATGAATGTTGTAGAGTATAAAATTCTCTACAACTTTTGTCTGAACTTTTTTTTTATACGATCAACCGTTTTTGAGGTAGAGCGCGAAGAGTGCGCAGCGTACAGTGAGTTACGGTTATCAGTACGTTGTATAAAGTCAATTATTGACAAAAAAATTATAATTATTAAGCAATGCCCATTATTTCTGTACTTATTCTTAATTATTTATATTTAATTATTCAACTATAATATATTATTAATTCTGGATTATCTATTTTAGTTATATTTTAAAATAAAAAGACAGTAAGGAAATATATTTTAGATATACCTTTATTTATCATTAAATATGGCATGTTATACATTTATTAAAATTTGAGTTTAAATATTAAAATAATTTGTGAATCGAATGAAATTGCGAATGGAAGCTAGTTATCTTCTTCTTCGTCATCTTCTTCTTGTTGTTGTTGACCCTGCATTAGCTCATATATGACTGTACGCTGCGCACTCTTCGCGCTCTACCTCAAAAACGGTTGATCGTATAAAAAAAAAGTTTATACAAAAGTTGTAGAGAATTTTATACTCTACAACTTTCAAAATAGGTAAAAATATCATTTAAGCAATAGGAACCGAGATATTCGCGAAAAATCGTTTTTTGTGACCTTTGACCTTCAATATCTAAAGACGCGGACACGATAGCATTTGTGACTTTTGAGACAATATTTAGGGTAACAAAACAAAGGTTTTTACCAATTTCCAGCTTATTATCTTTCATTCCGAGGTTGACCCCTTTTTTTACCTAATTTCACTGGGCTATAAATTTCACGTGAAAGTGATCGAATGATGGTGACAAATTGTTTTAGACAGCTATGTCCAGGTCTATCTAACCTAGCTTTTTTGGATTCAAATATTTTATCCAAAAATATTTGAATTCAAAAAGTACATACATCAATTACGAGTAAATAGAAATTACACGGCAAGAACATGGACACAAATACAGTTTCTTAGAAATTTATAATGAAGAAATAGCTTTTATAGAATGTAAGATAAAAAGAAAAAATATCCAAATTCTTTCACTTTTTATATAACATCGCTTTAAATAAAATCACCTTCTATTTTCTAAGATGGAATTTTAATTATATGTACATTATTAAACGTAATGTGATACGTAATTTTATTTTGATTAATTTCCTGAGATTGCATAAGTCGCCTTTTGATACAAGTAGCCTACGTTGTATTAGGGTTTGAATTTGCGTCAAATTAAACACCTACTCCTTTTTAAAAATAATTCCGGATATGTTAACCGTGCTCTCAGGCGAACCATTTGCAGTTTTATTACATTATATTCCGTACTGTTAGGCGTCTAAATGTGTATTAATTTCTAATCATTTGGAAATCGCTGCATACGATAATGTTTAGGAATATTTATTAGTTGGGCGTGGAAAAGAGGACGTAAGCACTTAACTAGACATCCTATTTAGACACCCTTCACTTTTTTGTATGTTCATGTTTGGATAAGAATATTAATTATTCGTAGTCATAGGTACACTATATTTTCCGATGAAAGGCAAAAAAATAGTTTTATGACTTGAATGTAAGTTGATTAGATTCTCTCCATATTATTAAATACAGTTAACTAACTTATTTTGTATTTGTGTTAACGTCTGAAATCAGAATTGAAGTTAAAGACTGAAGATTAATTATTCTTGTCGTTTTGTTAAAGTACCAGACACATAAATAATAACAACTTTAGACTTTTGTGTTATTATTGTATATTAATTCTGTATTTATGTCCAGCATATACACCGTAATGAGCTATTGTACCTACAAGTGAAAGGATTTCGCAAGAAGATCGCAAGATTGAATATTACGTGTTAAACTGTATTACCTACTTATTGACATTGCTTCCATCAACGTGAATTCACGTTTCCGGGATTTACGAAATGCTCAAATTTATCAGTTCATTAAAAAATATATATGGGGTTTTATAATCAGGTGCAAATCATATTGATTTAGAACAGATTTCGTTCTACATATATAAGTGTCAGAACCGCGAAGAATTTAGAAGTCGGTTATTTTTAGAAGGGTCACATACGGTTTTGGTAATATATTGATGATTGCGAGAACGCAACTTGTTTTTTTGACCTGACCCTTCAGGTGAGCGTAAGCGTGGTAAATGGTACCGTCAAAACAATATCTAGTTTTAAACGAGACCCGATTTTTATTTTCAGCTGTATTTATCACAATTTAAAGGCAGTAATGTAAAACGCAAAATATATACAACCGAACATTGTACCGTTCAAGTTCATTGATATTGACACGTCATAGATTTGTTAACACGAACCTTTGGTTTCAATTAGGCGATAAAGAGCATGAGCAAGATGTCTGATGTTTGTTACAACGCTTATGACTGGAGAGATTCGTAGGAAAATGACATAGGATACTTTTTATTCCGGAAATCCCACAGGAACGGGCTATATACACGGGTGAAACCGCGAGGTACAGCTTGTATTTAATAATATGGTCACCTTGCAATCAGACTCATTTATTTAAATTATAATATTTATATTTTTCTAAGATTAAAGTATCTTTTTTGACTATGAATTGCCTTAAGTTACCTGTGAAGTAACGAACCGTACGAGTGGTACAACCTTTAGTTTACTTTCTTCATAAAGAGGATACCAAATTACGCTGGATTTAGTTAAAATTATCGAATTAAGCATTTATTTATAGGCCTATATCATTATTAGAAGTGTAAATGTACATTTAGAACCGCTATCGCGTCATTGATGAGTTATGATGAGTATTACACAGTTAAAATTGTTTTCGGTAACAGTTGCAATTTATTTGATCAAAAAAAATTGGATTAAGCATAAAAAGGTTTTTCATGCGCGTCTTATGTCAGTAAAAACCTTTGTGGTCTTGATAATAATGCTGAAATAAAATATTTTCATTCATTATAACGAATCATGTATGATCGAACGGAATATTCAATTACATGTTGGTTCTTGTAACTGAATATTGTATAATGTGGTTGCTACTTATTTTCGATTTTCGTCATCGGGATGATTGTAATAACAGGCGCTTCGCGCTGAAACTCGAGAGGAAAATAAATTCGCTTAATTTTTGGACTTAAATACGAATGACTTGTTGTATTTTTGTTTATAGCGCTTTATTGTTGGTCAATGATTGTTGATAAGTTCATAAGGAGTTCAGAAGTTCCATCAGACAAAACCGTAGCTAGGCTTTAATAGAAAAATACTTTTAATATCAAAGTGTTTCGCCATTAAAGAAGATCACTAGTATTTTTATTTATTTATTATTGAACAACCAACAAGGGACACACATTACATTATTTATTAATTAAATGAAATTACATCTCTTATTCATTATTTGAATCTTATCATCAAAATAAGCCGAAATAAAAAGTTAGATCTCATCATCTAATGACCCAAAACAGAGGCTAATTTAAGAAATTTAATTGCGTAAGTTGATACACATACCGTTCACTTGAATAGATACCTCATTCTCTTAATATATCTATTACGACTAATTTCGATTTATGATCACTGAGAGAGAGCCAAATGTTAGTTATAAGATGTCCCGAAAACATAAATTTAATATGTATTTACCTCTAAACATAAATTACAGATAGTTTAATAGCATATCGAAATAATAATGAAGAGAGCTAGAATAACATCTTTATGAACTTAACTTTCTCTGTTAAATTCAAGGTTTCACAAAGTTTTAACTTACTTTCTTGGTTATACGCGATTCAGACGATATTTGTGATACGCTGCGGTCTGGATGATGGGCTTCTAGCACCAAGACGTAATGTAGGAGCCTATACTGAGAACAATCCTAACGTTAAATACAATTCGAAATAGCTTGATTGAAAAAATAGAAAGAGGAACAGAAAAAAGATAGTGTTTTGTTTCCGAAATATTTTTTAGATTCTTTGCGGGTAAGGAGTAAGTGGTTTGATATAATCTGCTTAAAATAAAAAGAAAGAAGGACTTCAGGTAGTTTTTTACTTTAATTTTATTGAAACTATTAAAATACAATTATAACTTATTTCTAAAGTAATATTTTTGTATCTCTAGACAACCTTGCAAATGCGTATAAATTTTCTTATGTATAATATAATATTACTTATATAAATCTATCAATGAAATATTAGCCTAACCTTAATTTTATATTTTAAGCACTTCATCATTTTCAACGTCTTTAATGTAACATAGAGTTTTTTTTTTTATATTTCCGGGTAACTAAAAAAAAGATTAAAACACAAAATTGCATTTATTTTATAAAATTCTATTAAAAATATATAAAATGCTTTTAAAAAATATTAAAAGAAACCACAAAGATCAGTAGTTTTCCTTGGATAGGCACCACCAAAAAGCCTTACGGGTGTTTTACTCCAGTCTATGTATAACAGCTGATGATTTTTTATTACTGAATCCTCCCACGAACATTTCTTATAATTTTGCAATATAAATTCGATTGCAATATTTTTTTGTTTAACGGGCGACATTATATGAGTAACATCAATACTCTCATCGGGTTGAATAAATAATAATCGATCAAATAACTCCAAATTTTTACATATTTTAGGGCCTAAAGAAGGTGGAACCTTATTATTAACTTTATCTAATTCAGACCTGTATCTATTGATATCGGGTACTTTTTCATTCCCACCAATGAAACTTTTATATTTCTGTTCTTCACTAAAGCCGATAATGGTTCGTTCGTTCAACGCATTTCCAATTTTAATATTTTGATTAAAATTATTCTGGTCGTACAATTTTCGTTTTGTAGATCCATTATCTGTCGATGGTTCATTTCTGGTTTGTTTTGATTTTTTTCTGAAGTTGTAGCCAGGTAGGAAGCCATGATTATATTTAAGTATAGACACAGATTCCGAGAAAGGATCCGAATTGTTTGATATTTCCAGAGCCAAATTACGGCCTTTTAAAATGGCACTGTCAATATCGCTTTTGATAATTTTATGGTTATCTGGGACATATTTAAGTCTAACAGGAGGAAACTTTTTATTTTCGTCAATAATCTTAGTGTTGTCATTATTTATTTCCGAAGATTCCATATTTAATCGTCTTGGAGTATAATCATTACTATAAGATTTTACATTACGCCATTTATTAGAGCTCGATAACTTTGTGTAAATATTACTTTTGTTTTTTTGTTTATTCTCATTTTCATCTTCTATATAATATTCATTCGATTTTAAAAACGGTAGTATTGTAATTAAATTGTTATTCATACTTAAATCTTTACCCAAGGTTAATCTATTAAGTTTCATATTCGTCAACTTAGAAAAAGGATGTGGTTTGAATATGTCAGCTAAAATAATTTTATCTGATCCCTGAGTGTCAACATTCCTGTAAAATCGACGTTCTTTGACAGGTGTGCTATCACCTACATTTATAATTTCGACATCTTTTGGATTTGTTAATGCGTGTGACTTTAAAATCGGGCCTCTTATGTCGTTGTTAATAATTTTTACATTTATTTTTGGATTATGTATATCTCGTTTCATAATCTTTAGCTGCTTATCTAAAAATGATCTTCTTTGAAATTTAAATGGCGTATTTCTGAAATCCGAAGAGTATGGAAAAGAGTCTGAAGTCTTGATGAGTGGTATTGTAGGTGGAACTCTCTTTAATTTGGAATTTATGTTTATATTGTTACTTTTTAAATAACTTAATACGTTATTAGCAAAATTAGTGCTAGTCCACTGTCCATATACTTTATTATCACTCTTGGTAGTAGGTGGCGTCTCAATGTTTGAAATGGTAGCTTTGTTTAGTTTGACTGTTTTTCGTGTATATTGGGAAATGTCATTCCCATTCATTTCAAAAAGAGGCTTAATAATAGGCCGTTTCATCTTAGCTTGAGCAGAGGCATATTGTGAATAATCAAATTCTTGGCTTGGCGGTGGCGGTGTTTCATACTCTGACAAGATAGGATTATTCTTTGTTCTACGGATTTGTTCTGGGTTTAATTGAGATGATCCTTTAAATTTATTATCAGTTTCATACATATTGATGAGATTCCAAAAGTTTACTTTATCATCGTCGACTGTAGGCTGTTTGGGTGCTAAAAGATTCGAAATATCTTTATCATCGATATTTTCATCTTGATTAAATTTCTTAGGGACAAGATCAGAACCCACCTCGTGATCTACGACACTATGGGGCGTTTTTATAGCTATATAACTTCTCATATTACTAGGAGCAGGTAAAGTTGTTGATTCAAAATCAAGTTGCTTAGTTTCGCTTTGCATGTTGCCTAGAATGACATATTTTATGTTTGTGTCACCCATTACTTTATTTTTTTGAAAATATTTTTGCCGAAATTGAGGATTTCGTTTCATAGTATGATTGCGTTCTATAGTTGATGCAAGAATCATATTAGCACCAAACACTTCTCCTTCTAAGCCCCCCGACCCACCTATAATTAAAAACATTAATTTATTAATACATTAAATAGTAAAGAATCATGTATTAGGGTAAAGTAAGTTTTATTGTTACCATTCTCGGATGTTCCGTATCCTAATATAACACTACCACTTGGAGGTAAAACGAATCCATTAAGCTGTAAAAAATTGATTATTAAATACACACAAAATAACAATATAACTACTAATTTATCGCCACTTTCTCTAATAGCTCTCCTAATACGCTAAAAGTCAACAGAATTTTGTAATTTGCTTCACATGATTACGATTTCTACTTTCTTTGATTACATTGAAGCATGACCTTGTGTTTATTTTGAAAGTTTTCGTAACACTTTATCTTACTTACGTCATAATTAGTTGACAAGTGTATGACAGAAATGATATTTGATACTTATTGCAAATTTGCGATCGAATACTGATCCGATGCTTATGATTAAAGAGCTATTTAGTTTATTGCCATTGTAAATATAATATATTGAAGGTCCATAAATAAATAAGTAAAAAAGTTCTTACACTCTCGGCCGCTTCACAAGCAACAAGATGACCGTCGATATAGAGAGCCCAGGCTCCATAATCTGATTGATAGGATATACAGACATTGTGCCATACATCTTTAACTAAGTCGACGGGGTAGCTCGAAGAAATCTTTCCATTCAAAGCAAATTTCATGTATCGTCCTCCTGAATCTAACCAAAGCCGGACGACACGATTATTTCCAGGAGCTGCAATAATGAAGAAATATTGTATAAAACATTATATTTTTTATTATATAAAAATTAGAAATAAAAATGTCGCTGTCTTATCTCCTAAATAAATTATATATCCGGCAAATTTAAATATAGAATGGCACATTTTGCAGCATTGCCAAACTGGCGTAAGAATAAATTTCTCAAGTTGTTATCATATCACACTTGAGCGTGTACCTAATGAAGAAAAACGCGCCAAGTAGATCGTGAAGTCGCCAATCACGCTCATACATTATTTATGCTACCTAATTAACTATCACATAATATTGAATGTATAATAAGAAATTGCACAATTTATATTAAACTTAGTTGCGCAAGTTACTTAAAAATCCATTTAAATAGATACTGTGTCATCGCAGATCTATTCTGCAATTTCTGAAATCAATTATACAGAAAACCGTATAAGTATTGAATTTAGGACTTTTTTACACTATTTCCACAATTTATTTATATAAATATACAAATATAAATAATAAATTTAAAAAGTCTTAAATTCAATACTTAAAATGCATTTCCACCAAGAAGTCACAATACAATCTATCAATTCAATTATAAAACCCGTATACCCGTATGTGCCGTGTGCATTAATATCAGAGATTATTAGAATCACTGCAGCTTTATAGCTTTCCTGATAAAAACTGCTACAAAGGGTTCAGAATGAAACGCAAATATGCTTTTAAATCGTTTTATCAGAAATGAAATACGCATCGCTTTAACTCATGACAATCGGATTTACATCACAGGAACTGAATACCTCCAGTACTACTTGCTTATATTATGAACAAAATATAATATTTTGTAATGAAGTAGTCGCAGCAAGCGTATTCACTCTTGCGATTAAAATCATATGAATTTAAAAAATGTGAAAAAGATCGTTCCGACAGAGTTTCAGTAGTAATCGTTGGTATTTTTTGCTTCGATGGATGTAAAATATTTCGAACTATTATGAAGTTCAGGAATTATATTACGTCCAGTTTTATATTCGAACGAATAACCATGTTAAATTCGACATGTTGCTATTGTACCAAAATATATTATTTTGCTAAAATAAAACGTCGTTTTTTAACTTCCTAACTGCCTAACAAGCTAGTCACCCTAATGTGTTAGATGTAGCATGTAATTTGGCCACGCTTCAATGCCCCAGTGGCCCAGTGGCCTGTCTCTCATCAGTGCAGCCAGTAACGTGCGGCAGAAATTCCCGTAACCATCTCATATTCATATTCAGTGTTATAGCCAAAACGTAATTATACTATATTGTGGTGTTTTGCAACTTCTAGATTAAATATGTTTTCAGTAAAAATACTCTTTCTCTAGTGAATAGTTCAATCTACAAGAATTTTAATATTGGCAAATCTGTAAGTCAACGGTTCTACCGAATATTATATTCCATTATGCATTTTACCTTCTTATTCCTTAATGTCAGTAACTTGGCAATAATAATAGATCTCTAAACTGTATACATAATGGTTATGTATTATAACTTTATATTAATAAATTCATGCACGGAGGATCCGAGGATTTATAACCATTATACAATTATATGCATAAATTAAAGCTCTGATTGTAAACGCAGGATGTAAATTGTTTGCCAAATCTTGTTATTTGAATGTTTAATATCATACTCACTGACATAGGTAAAAATACTTTGATCTCGAGTAAATTCATATAATTTTATCCAAGCGCAAAATGTAAATTCTTGCATCGGCGGTGTTTCAACATCGTACTGCAAAAACTGTAAACAATAAAACAAGAAGCAACAATTATGTCTTAAGCGTTTCATCGCTTATTTATTCTTAATGAATATCAAAGTGGATATGATTTTAAAATAAAATGTAAATAAAGTACAACGATTAGAAAGTTTGAAGACTATAAAAAACATAATTATCTAGTCTTCAATATTATTTTCTCAAATCAATAATTTACACAAGTTAATGTTTCACAACAATCGAAATTTAAATATTCGCATGGAATCTGTAAAATGTTAAATATATTAATTATGAAATGTTATTTGTCAATAAATAAGATAATTATCCAAATTAAGGTTACCTTGATCCATTTTAATTTGCTATGTATTAAAACTAAAATTCTGTCATGCTTACTGTATCTTGTATCTATATATAGTGACATTCACTTTTTCGAATCTAAAATCTAGAATGTGATCTTTTTAATTGATAGTTATACACACCGTTCATAATAATTAAGATTGGCAATCAGGTCTAATCGGAAATAAGCTACATTTAGAACTTCTACAAGGCGTCATAAGATATTTTGTAAAAAGGCTTAAATATTTATAGTATTTATTATTTGTAAATACCTGAGCAAATCCCTTTTGTGTTAAAATTATCTTATATACAGGTCGATTTATAGCGCCACATATTGTAAACATTGTTAAAATAGTAAAAACATTTATAAATGGCATTCTTATGATGATCTGAAACAATTGACATTCCTGAATAATATGAAATATTGAAATCTTATAAAACAAAAGCTCTCGATAAAATAATAATATAGGTCCTTTATTTAAGAAGTTATATATAATTTGACTGGATATATAATTTACATTTTCATATTTCTATTGTTGATAAATAGGGTTAAGTAGTTACAAACTGCCGCGGAGACTATAATGTATTATAACATCGAAACACAATTAAGAAATATCCAGTTCAGGAACTAGTTTTGAGATTGTTGCCTATATTATGTAACCCAGCAGATTGTTGTTTAAACTACCTTCGAACGCATTAATGATGGCCCTTACTGCACAATAGTGTGAAAGTTATCCAGCCCGACTATATTTTATATATACACCTCTATTTCTTCTAGAAATGTCCATCATAAAGTTATCCATGAGATGCCCTATTTGTGTTTAGGTGTGTTGATGGTTAAACAGATAAAATATTGAATTTATTTTAAACGCGTACCTGCTACGACGTGAACAAAACACTTTCATATGATTAATTTTCTTCACTTGTCGTTTTCTAATTTATCACTAAACTGTGCTTTCACGATACAAACAAACTGTAAACTGAGTCTCACCGCGACAGGAGGACTGTTATGCTTTGAAATTATATTTATAAACCGCGAATTCTTTACAACTCATTGTTGTGTACAGTCAGTGTTATCTTATTCTCAATCATAGGAAAATTATTTCATTGAAAATGTCAGAAGTGACAACTTTGAATATTTACTTTCATAGTTATGTTTTAGTAACATGTATCCACAACGTATGTATAAATAATATTAATTGTTGTAACATATAGTAATGAGTAATATAAACGTTTTAAGTTGTAGTTAATTTTTTTATGTATTAAATAAAAGAATATAGCTAAATTGCGACATTAATATGATGTAGAGCAAGGCTCCTGCTTACTACATGGGTCCACCGGCACCGAGCACGTTGCCCCGAGGGGGCAGCGTCCTGCGCGCGTTTTCTCCTGCGGCGCCTCCCGTGCCCGCAGACCGCATCAAAACAATTCCACCTGCAGGTACCTTTCATATCGCTCTTTGTTTATCAAAGA
Source organism: Phoebis sennae (assembly GCA_001586405.1). NCBI lineage: Eukaryota > Metazoa > Arthropoda > Insecta > Lepidoptera > Pieridae > Phoebis > Phoebis sennae. The sequence continues at coordinate 808,458 of LQNK01000508.1, forward strand.
TCATGACTTTAATCCAACTCATTATACTTGCATCAGAATCCCCCCTATCCCAAGTGTAATTTAAATGTATGTCGAATTGTTGTGTACGTTTTTGGCAATGGGTACACAGCGAAATGTGTGTAGGTGCTCCTCCGGTCAAGCCAGTGCGGTCGTACGTGGCGGGGACTGGCTCTGAGAGGTGTTTCCCCTTCTCCGCCGGCGATTGTCCACGGGGTACCGATCAACTTTACACCATTCCCGGTAACCCCAACATCGCCCTGTGAACACATTACTCTCGCTTCAAAAAACTAATTTGCTTCTTGCTTATTTTAGAAATATTTTCAGCGAAATAGCCTACACGTACTCTGATATTTATTGCTGTATTTTATCTCAAGTGATGTAAAAAGTGTGATATAGATAAAATTAAACAAGTAGAGGTAATATTCGAAAGAAGTAACGAAGTAGGTAATATGTATCTTAGATCGGTGATGTAGATAGAAATGCGCACCATTTTCGTTAATTTAGTAAGGAGTAGTTAGTTTTATTGGAGGGGTGTCCAACAACCGAAATATGTTAGAGACATCATTGCTATGGATTAATTAAAGACGTTACATAGAAGACACTGCTAAAATTAGAGATTATGTACAGCTCCATGAATGTCCTTGTTAGTTATTTTTGGCTGAAATGAAATCTATATGTTACATTTATTTTGTAGATCTCGATTCGGACGGAATTTGCCCGTTGCCATTTGTTTATATTTTACGAAGTTGTTGAGTTAAAATGTTAATAATATTGTACCAGGGAAAGTATCTTTGTAAAATATAATATAATTAACGTTTCACAAATAATCTGATAATAATTCTTAGGTTCAGAAGAAACCTCTATAAGGGACATGAATATTTTTCTAATTTTTTTGTTATTATTTAGCTTAATTACTTTCTAATCAATAAAGGCTTTGTTTCAATACAGACTTGCAGCTTTTTTAAATGTATCCCAAGCAGTTCTAGACGTGTTGTGTGATTTGTTCACTTCGCATGCTTCCATATGATTTAATTAATATGTCGATGAAGCTTTTGTGTCTCTATATTAAATGAAATTATTATACGACAGTACGGGAAGGCAAAATATTTAATATATGGAATTTTAAGGAGACAAGTACAGTTCTGGGGTTAAGAGAATGATTTATAATTTTTTTTGAATTGATGAAATTTGGTTTTCCGTATACCTACATTGTACAGCCTATAGTTTTGATATTTTTGAAATACATATTGAGACCACTTTTATTAGCAGCCCACTCCAGCGAGGGCTATATGTCGTCCCCCGAGCGCGGCTCCGCCAGAGTGCCCTACGAAGATCCGTATTACACTCAATTCCTGGGCCCGGCTGCGGCGAGGCCAGCCATCAATCCTATTATTGACGAGGAAACTAGGTAAAACCTTAAACCCAATTTCTAATCTCACGCTTGTATTTAGAACATGAATGATGTTTTATTGAAATGTTACAGCGATGCGGTCATCATAGACGACGCATATCAGATGTATGGAGTGAATCCCATAACTACAGCTCCGAGACCGATGCCTCGGCCCCCGTATGACGCTAGGTAACAAACTTCATAAAAGTGCACAAAACTATGTAACGGTGTAACATTTCTACAAATATTTCCATTTTTGTTGCTCGAAATAATCACAGGCTGGGCGTTATTGTGGCCACAATATCATAGGGCAGAGCGAAAACATGCTGAAGGCGAATATTTTATAGTATTTAATTCTATTGTCTTTGTTAATGAATATTTGCTAAATGGAAATATTTTAGGCTGGGTCCACCCGTGGATGATATGCAGCGTCTTCGTGTTGAGAAAATGGAGCGCCAGCTGGCCAATTTAACTGGGCTAGTTCAGAAAGCCCTTCAGGTCCCCGGCGGGCCTACGCCGCCCGCCGTCGCCCCGCGGCAGGACTTCCAGCAACCGTCTACCAGCCGAGTGACAACCCAAGGTACGAAAATCGATGCTCTTGGACACATTGGATAGCTTTGCCAACCTCATTTCCCAAAAAGGTGTAGTGCCATTTAAAATAACAAAATCTTATTATTCCATAATGTACAAACTAAAGTTATTTAATAGAAACTTCATTACGGAATTATCCATTTCTGTAATAACAGATTACGTGAAAAGGAATAATTGATCCATAAATTAAATGTCACTATCCAATTAAATTGGCTTTCTTTGTTATAATAAGTTATTTCTAAAGGGTATGTTAACTTGCAGGATCTCTCTCTGATGAATAAATAATTAATCGGTAAATTTTAAATAATAATCAATGATTCTCAGTCATTTTATGATTTATCTCAAACACAGACTCGATTATATGGCTTGCGTTTTCCTACACTCAGATGCCGTACGTTTTGCCAGCAGCGAGAGACCTCCCAAATTGGGGAGGGACAGATTTCGTAAGTTCAATTGATCGCGGGCCAAAACTCTGCCGTTGCATTGCTAATGTTAGTCACAAAATATGGCTAAGGCTAACAACTTAATGTTAGGTTAAAGGTTTCAATTTGTCTCTCGTTCATAATAACCTACTCGTATCGAGACAACAAAACCGCAAATTGGCTCTACCATAATGAATTTGAGCTAACTTCATCCGCACTTCATGGTGTGTGGAGAGGGAAAGCGAGACTTTCACTTTCAACCGAAGACGTCATCGTATGCCATGTTTCGGGAATTTTCTACTCAATATAACATTCGCAATGCATTACGCACAATTCGTACATTATCACGCCAATCGCTTGCTTGCTCAATCGTGTGATTTTATTTCCTTATTTTCATCTTATTAAACAATTGTATTGGGTCCTATTATTACCATTGCATTATTTTTACAAAATTTTATTTTATGACGTCCCAGATACAATCGTTTTTGGTTATTTTAATAAATTGTGGAAAGTGTAATTTATGCAACGGTTGCTGTATGCTGAATTAATGTAATTTAGAATTCTGTAGGACGATTATACTAAGGCATTGTATTTGTACTGCTGAATATTTGATAACGTTAGGATCATCGTAGCTAGGGACCAAACCATGCAGCATTTTGCTAATTTTATCAAAAGCAATTAAAGCATTTTGGTAAATTTTCGTAGTCAGGCTTAGTATCAAGATGAAGCAACTCCATGTAACATATCGAGTAGTTCGTGGTTCGTGCATAAAACATTCTGGTTAAAATGTATTTATAATTTATTATTTTCTTATTGTTTCGTTTTTGTTGATGAATGGTGAATGATTTATCAATATGTTGATGAGACGCAATGACTCAAAGTTTTTCTTGCATGCCAGTCTTGTTTGTAACACATATCTCCTTATTAGGACAATATATTCTCCATTTTGGGAAAATGTATGATACGTCTATCATTCTTATCATTTTATCTAAATTGGATTAAGGTCAAAGTGTACACCTCGCTCAAAATGCAATATTTTCTAAATTTTCATAATTCAACAATAACATTCTTTCGTAAAGGAACGCACCCTATTTTTGGTATTATTTCACAAAACCAACCACAATATTTTTCTGAATTACACCGTGTTTCCTGATATGCATAAACTTCACGTGTCTCCAGTATAAGTCAAGTGCCGTTTGAAAAGGTTTATTTATCATTTCAGAGAAATCAGTCTCTTTTGAGAAATCGGTATCCTTTAGCGATGACCCTCCAGACATGAACTCTCCTAAACAGCACTCGCCTCAGCACTCAGGTATGCATGCAATCTTTCTCAATCTTACCCTAATATTAAGTAAATGTTAATTAAAATATACACTTATATCTGTGAGACTTCATGTGTTTCTGGTGTTTAATTAATTTTGCTAATATTTATTAAATTATCACAGTGATAGGCTTAAAATTTAATTTATGTAATATTATACATTATATTTGTGTTATTTATATCAATCACGAGGATAATAATTTTTATCACTACCCTATCGTCACTGTTCATTGTTGATAATTTTGCCATATTATTATATTCATTAAATTTACACCTGCATTAAAATGAAATCACACATTTGTTAAAATATCGTTATGAAATATGTTCGTAAATGTTTAAGATAATATGCATCATATTATATTTGAGTAATTTAAAAAGATGTCCATGTTTCGTTAACAGATGTGCTATCTTGTTCCCTCTTCTCTCGTAGTAATATCATAAACCATATTCATAATTCTTGTATTTGATTTCTTTCCGCTTACTTCTTTGCCATAACAAGCCGATACCAAACCAACAAAACCGGCAATCAAGTCATCCACTTTGCCGAGGACGTCATCACAAGGTAACTGCTACTAAGTCAATTGTTTCCATAATTTGCACCTGGAAGGGAAATTTAACTTTTAGAACGTTTTATATTGAATACATTAAAAATTGATCGTGTCTCTAAAATATTTTTACTAGATAATAAGAAAATAAAAGTCTCATGCTTTGAATCATCAAAATTCATCGCTACCTTTTCTATCGTTAGTAAAGTCTATGGCTACCAGAGTGAGCTTGTGTCGGAGGTTTATATTGAGAGCAATGATTTACTGCAATTTAAATTGCTTTTTTTCAGAGAGAGACCGTCTGAAGCCAGCGCCTCCACCGAAGCCTGCCGGCCTCGTCGGACAACCGCTTGCATTGGTCCCACAAAAAACATACACTGTTACTGTTACTCCTGATTTCTTCAATCAACTCCATCATCTTCAAAAGCAGAGCCGCGATTTGAGGATAGAGGTATGATATTATGTATTTTGACTAAGGCAGAAGCGAAGGTTGGATGCAGTTTGCGAATTATATGAGCCAAAGCAAAATTCTTAGCTACACGTATTTTAATGGAGTATTATCTGTACGAGTTGTTTATTCACAGACTCGTAATCTTCGCCGTACTACCTTATCCCACGCAATGCAAATGAGACAGATGATGGCAGATACTATCGTGAAAATTGGTACTCTGGCTGCTAGATTTTGCGAAGAAGACCCAGAATCGGTAAGTGAATAACATATACAATAATTTTATATGAAGTTTGTATTTTGAATCTGTTTTTTATTTTTTTTTTTATTTAACAATTGCAGCAACTCACTCGTGAAGAAGAAATTTATCGTCAAGATATGCTCTTGCTGGAAAATGACTTGTATGAACTGGAGGCTACAGTGGAACGGCTTCGGGGTCAAGCAGCAAACAGGCTGTAAGTATCCACACTATGTAAAACTCAAACTGACGAAAGATATATACAGTAACAAATTTTACGAAATATTTCAGGGAAACTCGGGTCAATATGGCGGACATCGAACGCATCGCTATGGTCTTATCAAAGAGTAGCAAGACTGTCGCAGATTGGAAGCTGAAGTTCCCATTGCTTCAAGAAACAATGAAGGTCAAACTTGCTGCTGAAATGGAAAAGGTAAAATGGACATGGATATTACATATTCTTTTTTAATTAACCTTTGAAAAGTCGTCTTTTTTATTTTTTTTTTTCAATATTTTGTCGAGTCTATCTACCGCACTGTTCCCAATAAGTGCGGTAGGGACAACATTGATCTGTTATACTTCTCTATCGTCATCTTCTTAGTGTCACCATTCATATTTCTTAACGCAGTCCATTTACACTCTCTTCGGTCCTCCTATACTCACTCCATTCACATTAAAGTCCAAAACACACCCAACTATACAATCCTTCCTTTCTTCCTTTGTCTTCTTAACTTTCTACTTACTATACTAATTTTAAACTAAGTCATTCTATACTCATCCATAATTATAAACATTTTTAATACTTTACACATCCATCTTAATATACGCATGTATGTAATACTATATTAAGGGGAAATTTAAAATATTACAGGTTGTTCGTAAAGAAAAGATGCTGGAAGAGGAGCCTGAACGCCTAGAGCTTGCCCTGCGCCGTTGCAAAAAATTGACTGGAACGCTTGTAACACTAAAGAGGTAATATGACGTTTATAATAATATATTACTATCGTTTATAGATACGATTCATTCTTAGAAAATACCGCGAAAAATGTATCGATTAAGAATAGTTGCATAAATCCATTTTTATTGATGTTTAACTTTTCCAAACGATGTAAAAGGATTGATCATCTAAATTATAGACATTGACTTCGGTATTAATTGACACCAACGCGATTCCTCATAAAAAGCGTAATAGTAACATATGTATTATAATAAGATACTGGATATTTTTGATGAAAAGAGAAAAAAAAATGCTAAAGTCGACCTGTCCATTATTTAGATTGGCTTGTGTGCAAGAACAGCGCTTGCCACTAAGCGACGGGCGCGTGTCGCCATCGTCGTCTCAGAGCTCCACCGCGACGGCCGGCCCGTCCTCCGAGGAATATCACTCCGAAACCCCTTGTCATGTTACTCAATCCAATAAGGTAATCAATATCGCAATTTAAATATCTTTAAATTTATAATCTTAATACCTTCCCAGTAATGTAACCACTCATGTTATAATTATTAGGCGGTGCATTAAAGTTCTAACTTTAGTAGTCCTCATTTGTTTAAATGCACTATAACTTGATAACCTATTAGATTTTAAAATTAATAATTTCTTAGAACATTATGCAATAAGTGAAAAATTCAGTAGAGTAATACCCTTATTTTCATCATAATTTAATTGTATATGATTACAGATGTTAATAATTACTAACGATTCGCTTAACAATTGCAGGTTTGCCAAAAGTTTAAAATTTGCATTTTTTTCCGACACTTCCAATATTTTGCGGAATGTTTTGAGTTCGTACTTGTTTCTTTTGCTTCCTTATAGAGAGATATCCTAGTGGCTTTTAGTTATAATCAGTACTCATAAGTTAATCCAAACATTTTATGGTCTACCTAATATATTGTGCACGTAAGTTTTGTGTTAATACTTTAATTCTCTTTAGATATTTCTGCATTCCAATTTCCATAACTGTCTACCTATTTAACCTTTTAGACTACTCTTTTATACTTTAGCCCTTAGAAATATTGCTTATTATTATTTTGACAACTTTTGGTGTAAGACATCCTTTTATTTTTGACGTGAAAGAGTTTAAGGAATGTGTACTCGTATCTTTCTTCCCGTGTATTCTGCATGTTACCGATTCGACCTCAAAATTTAAGTGTACTCACGAAATTTGACACTATTGCGTCATTACATTGACGATATCAATGAAATTGGCATATTTGAAATCAAGTAATAAAATAAATTAACATCACACTCTGTTTTATGGAATTAAATATTTAGCTCCAAAATATCGCACAATCCTGTTTATGATTGCACGTTATCGCATTATGATATTTATATTATTACAGTATTATGATTTAAGATTACATACCAATTAAAAAAGTTTCTAAGTGACTTAAAGTCACCATGAATTGATTGTACACAAAAGCGTAGACCGAGCAGGAGCTGCAAAAATAATCTTATATTGTTATTCTATGAAAAATTTAACTCTGTTTTATTTTAGAGATCGATAGCTTCTTTCTCGATAGATTTAAAATAGTTTCACGTAGGTTCAAAGATAACGACAGGCACAGAGTGTGATGGAGACGGAAACAGAATACAAATATTCTTTTGCACACACCCTGCAACCATGCACATCCGTTAACATTGTACTTTTGTCCTCGCTTCAGGAAAACAATGCCAATTTTAATAAACTCTCCTTACCGTTGAATTAGACGACGAACTCATTTGGACATAGCTCCGACTCGACCCAATGTCCAAATTTGTTCAACCTATATCATAGGTTTATAGTGATCTTTAGGTACAAATGTTGAGAATTTATTATTTAAGTGACATCTTGAAACGCCATAATATTATGATCGAATTATATTATTTCTGCTCTCTTTAATTTCTTATTGGAGATAACTTGTATTATATGCTTTAAAATATAAATGATTAGTGCACTCAACATGGCGATGTTACTAGTAACATTAGAAATATAATTCTAGACTGATTGCATTACTACTAAATCTTCTACAATTTAGTTTTTTAAGACTTTTGTTGTATTTATATTTTTATTGATTAATGAATAAAGGGCTATTAATAACATTAAATTAACATCGCTTTGCAAGTGGACACTAATCAGTGCAATACAATTTATCTCTCTTTTTATTTCTAGAGCTTGTCGAGCATTCGGAAACGAATCCAAGATTCAAAATTATTTTCTGATTATATTTTGGGACTATTGGATATCATATGCGACCTGTGAAACTTGCTCCAAATGATGTTATGTGATATGTTTTATGGTATTATTTAATGATAAATTTCGTCGTCTTTTTTTCCGTATCCCGTCAGTTCGCGTGGAGACAGAGCCAATACTTCAGAGAAGCTATAGTTATTAACGAGTAATAAAGCTCTTCGTAATTTATATCCATTATTATTATATTTATTATTCATGAACTGCGTTCAATTAATTTATTTCTATACTTTATTAACACATTCGTATTTTTACTTTTCTTATTATAAGTTTTTATATCATCTATTTTTATGTGAATTGACACATATTCGCTATTTTATGTAGGCATGTTGTTGCACATGAAGCTTTAGCGATATTGTAAGATAAATTCGCTTTTAAATACCAAAACTGATGACTTACAGATTTTTACATATCTTTTCCAGTTCAGACACTATTGAAAAATATCAATCGGTACGCATGCTTACAGACATTATCAAATTATTCATTTAAATTTATATATCGTCCGCATAGCGATTACTGTAAAGCGGCGTCAACCAGACAGTAGCGGTGTATAGAGAGCGCTGGAACGAGCTCGCTCGCCAGCCTCCCGCACGGTGGCACAGTGGCACAGTAGCACAGTGCGCTGATCGGGTTCATGCCGACTTTATGCTGTATTAGATGGCATCCAGCTTCTGCAATCTGCTTTTTGGGCCTTAAACGTTAACAACAGCTTTCAGCCTGACGATACGATTATGATTACTTTATTTCTATATATCTACATATTTTTTCAATTATAATATGATATAATTATTATTATAGTTTTATAGTCCACGTATCGAATTTGATTTACAAATTTTAATGTAGAAATGATCTACGTTACCTTTACAATATAGAATTATAAATATTTAACCAAGTACGTTGAGTCGATAGAGAAATCATTAATATCTCAAAATAATTTATAGTTGAACCAAAATTGATATGTGGATATTTAATTAGGTTGAAAGTTGACGTTGTGTAATCAACTAATAATATTATCGATTTGTACATTTACAATAATAAGGCCTGTAAGATTAAAAATGTGAAGATTTAGTTAGATATTATCATTTGCATGATATCTTGTGCACGGGGGTTGCATGCTTCTATAGTTAGAAGAAAACTATTAATAATGTTTCACAAAGACTTGTAGAAAATGAAAAAAATAGTTTATCATTTATTTATGAAGTTCTACAACGCGATTACCATGTATAATAATTATTTCAATACTTCGCTTACACTATCTTATACTTGATATGTGAAAAGTATATATTGAATAAGAAAGTGAAATATATACTAATCATTGTTTAAAAAAAATCTTATATAAAACATATTCATAACTAAAATATTTAAAAAAGTCTTGATGAATACCTACATATGAATGGAGAATGTTACTTGGTATGCCAAATAGGTTGAAAGTTTGTTACAGTATAGCTTGTACCTATACAAATACACTGTTTTTTGTTGCAGTCAAAAATACCAAGTAGTTTTCATTTTATAAGCTTTTAAACTTTCGAGTTCCGCTAAAGTCACGTGACCGCTTGTGACGTCACAAAACAGACGCCGCGCGGGCCGCGCTACTTCGCAGCAACTATACTACGTGTGGGAAGCGCTATAGCGAGCGCATGAGCTGTCTGTTTTATGACGTCACATCGACGCAATCGCCGCGTCGGGCGGTTACGATTTGTTTTGCTTATAAATCAAAAACTAATTGACGTAACAAAATAATTTTTTCAACAGTATTTTTTAAAAAAAACAATATGAAAAGCAAAAAATCAAAATTTGTTAACATTCTTCATTGTGCCTACTTTCTTTTATTAATAGGATCCCACACATAGTCATTAATTCTCACGTTTTGTAATTATATTATCAAAAACAAATACACAAACTAATGACTGACTTTTATTTCTAAATAAATTTCACAAGACATTATTACTTCTTAATATGCATGAGTTTTTTTTAGATTTTGCTTTGTTTATAGATTGTGCATCTTGGCGTTTTTGTTTTTGTTGCAGCCCGTTCTCAAAACCAGAAGCAGCACAAATTACCTTGGAATCTAATGAAATACAGTCCCTTCCCTCCTCCCTGTCCCGAGTTTCACTACACGTTATAAAATTATCCTAAAATCTTACTGACTTGCACGTAAACGTCACCGTGAAGTACTGATTTACTAAATACTCAAATTCCGTACTTAAATAACACATTTAGATTTATTTGTTTGTACGTAAAATAGCTTCCCCTTTACACGTAATGATACTAATGTTATTTCACAATTATGAAACCCTGTCCTGACTGCCTATTCTCGAATTTAAAGCTATGAAAACTGAAATGAGAATTAACCCCGCATCCGGAGTCCAGGTAATATACACTTTTCTTTGTATTTACGCTTCTTAATTTTTTAAATAAATTGTAATTAGGCATTTCGATTAATGAATCGATTAAGTAGTTTGCGACACACAAGCTTATTGATTTCAGATAATATCGATATCACTCTTATTGAGCTTTTTGTAAATAGTAGTAGGAATTTGATCACTTCACCATTAACACCTACTAAATTTTGACTAATGGCAAAATCGTCACAATTGTTAAGAGTGAAATTTCTTTTCTAAATAATCATGTATCTGATATAAAATATACAAACCACTTATCACAATAAAAGTAATATGTACGTACTGAATATATATTTTGAAAACTATTTCTCACCCTTACGATATATCCAGATATATCCACCGTGTCGTCTACTTCAGGCTTACCTCAATCTTAGACTGAACACTTTCTTAATTTTCTATTTTGTCGTAGGACAATACTTTTCATATGTCTCGCATATAAATATTATCAGCAAAAGTCTTCTTCTACGACGCATATGGCAATCGCCTTTTGTTTCTATGTTATTTTCTCTTTGAATGATTGTGGTGGCCATTAAGACATTTAGCTCTATACATATTGTGAATACTGAGTGTTCTTAATGGATTTTTCTATTATTGAATGGTTGTTTTTAAATGTTTCTGTCAATCAGTGTTTCAATGTTAGTTACACATGGTTTCAACTCCTTTACTCGGATCAGGAAATGTGTTATTTCTATGCCCGAGATGTACAGAATGTTACCGCAACTACTCTTTATGGAGCTGAAGCCATGTAATGTGTGTTATTATAAAAAAATTCTAAACTAAAGAAGCATGGAATGGTACATAGGCAGCCGGCGCCGGGCGAGTGTGTACGTCCCGGGGAACGACGGACGTGCGGCCAGAGAACGCCCTCGATGCGCTACTAGACGAGCTGCAAACTTTCGCTAAGCCTGCGGAGCGCAGCGGCCGCGGCGACGGGCCTCTCCGGCGGCTGCACTCGTACCCCAGCGGTAGCGACACGGACGCGTCGCCGCCGGTGCGCGCGCGCGGCCAGCACCCGCCCAAGCCGCCCGTGCCCGAGCGCCACCCCGAGCTGCTGGCCATAGCTGCGCGCCGCGCGCCGCCGCCGCCGCCCCCGCGCACCACGTCCCGCTCGCCGCTCGCCTCGCCCCCCTCGCCGGNNCCCCGACGATGCTAAAGCTGCGTCACGGCAAGCCCTCCTCGAGCAACGTCACCAAGAATTACTCAAAAAACAGAAAGCTCTTCAAGAACAATACGCTCGCTTACAAATGATACAGCGGAGCGGGCCCACGCTGCCGATGAATGCCCAACCGGACTTAAAAAAAACCGGCAGCGAATCTAACCTCTTGACTAAAATGAATTTAAATCTAGCTCCGGCTAGTATATCGGGTAGCATGACACACCTAGCCGGAGACAACGACCGAAAAATGAGCGACATTTCTTCAGAAATACCGACGCCACAAATGAAAGCTTGTGACGCAGTAACAGCAACTACCAACAAAGTTTATGAGACTGACATACTGTGACCGTGTAATTGTTCCATTATATCAGTTTAATCTAAATTATAGTTATTTAGTGTAATAATGTATTTGTTACATCACACAGCACTTCCTTCGTATATAAGACGTTGTACCAACGAGAACTGATCCCAATATCCACATTAGTGACAACGCCTACTATAAAGACCCCTCCTTGCTTCAACTCCCTACATTAAATAACACAAACGACATGGCAAGATACACTGGAATATGATAAACTAATTTATAATAAGGCATAATTCAAAAATCCATCAAAATTACGTAAAAAATAACGTGGCTGTTAATCGGTGTTAATCCATAGAGTAAAATGGATTAGTAATAAAAAAGGCATAGAGTATAACCTTAAATATTTTCTTATTTTCTTTTTATCCATCATACATGTATCGAATTACTATCAAAGTAATTTTTAAATGACTAAGCGTACTTAAATATCGTATTGTAGTCACATCGGGAATCCTCATATTAAACATTATCACGACCTGCACATTTTTGTAACATTAGAAACTTTAGGCCTAAAATAACGTTATTCAAATTCAATCGATTTACATTTCTAATTCTGATTCGTCATTTGATAATCATGTCACCTGTAATTGTTTTTTAAGAAACGTGATCGAGTTAATCGTGTAAAACAAAATGATAAAAAGTCATACTTCACTATCTTCCAAGTACTTATACCTATACCAAACGCCTGACTATTATTATATAAAATTTGAGATGTTATGTACTTCCTTTACCTATTTGTATTCTTTACAATAATTTACACTGTATATATAGTATATTAGGTATAGATAAAACCCTAGCCCTAAAATTTTTACCTTAACCTTTAGTCGTTATTCGAACCGTATAATGAAAGTGCCAATTTATTCTTCTTTTACCGCAATCATAATTTAAGTTAGGTTTTTGTTACGCATCCCTAGGTAGAGCAGACATATTTCAAGTTAGACACCTAGACAATCGTATTGGACGTTCTCTAGGTGCCCTATCTATCCACGAAATACCGATATAGATTTCGTCTTGCAAATGTGTTTATTATTATTTTTATATTCTAGTACTTACGTAATGCGTACACATTTGACAGTGATTGTCGCTGTAGTTATAAATTCATTTTTTTCGAAATATGCTTTGTAAACATGAACCTAAGCAAGGTTCCTTGCTTATTATTATACCTTGCTTACTTTCAATAACCAATTTGTTTCAATTGCTTTGTTCACAACAAGATTCACTTACAAATTTTGCATTGAATTACGAAAATCTCTGTTCTGGACGAAGAAGCTATGCTACATTAGGTATAATTTCATAATTTTCGATAAATTGCGGAAACAATTTGTTTTACAAAATTTTATTATGTATGAGTTATTTACTATCTACAACGAAAAAATATAAATCACTAAATCCTAATTTTACTAGGTATTTAATATTTTTGACGGTCCCATTCTGACGGTTCTTTATTCTATAAATTTTTTATTGACTAAATATTATTATTAAACATTTTTTGTTAAACTATGTGCTAGTGCGACAATTTTGACATTTCCAAGTTTAAAAAATTCTGAATGGTAAAAATTTACAATAGAGTTTATTCGCGTTGTCTTTCTGCAAACACCTATTTATGTTATGAATTATCTGTGATAAGTAAAAAGTTACCTAAAAAAATAAAACATGCTAATAAAATGTTTTAGATGATATCGAAAATCATACGATCAATGTATGACAAAAGTGGACATCGATTTTCAACTAACCATGCATACTCGCACTTAAAATTAAAATCCGTCAATGATAATAAATAGCGTAGTCGAAACGGTCATTAAATTTTAATCTTAACTGGCAACAACCTGATAAATGATCAATTGATATAGGCGTAATTATGTTAATATATTTTCTTATTTTAGACCTTACATATTTCTGCGTTAACTTTGTACCGCATTTGGCATCACTATCTTATTATAGATATATGTTTAAACGTGAGAAACGGCGCTTTTTGATGATTTTTGGCAAAGCACGATAGCGCTGTAGAAAATTTGTATTATGTATATTTATCGAGCACAAAACTTATGAAGCACTTAGAATTAATTTATGGAATATAAAAAAAACTAAATTAATGTATCTTACATTGATTTTAGGCACGTCGTGTAACAAAATGTGTTCAATGTTTTAAAACATTATGTAGTTTATCGTGAAGCTTTGGAAGCAACTCTCGGTGCTTTATATAAATATTTTCACCTACTCATATACTTTACTTTTATCCATTTTAAATATGTATTACGTTTGTGTAGTTAATCATAAGTTGTTTAATTTTACGTACATGGTTTTGTCAATTAAATTTTAAGATATTTTCAGAAAAAATGCCACTTTGAATTGTAACGACGTACATACTTAATTTATGAGAAGTGCCTTTGGTTGCTCACGTTGTCCTATCTTCTGCTTAAGAATGTTTTACAATGTAATTATCGTTATTGATAACACTAGCGCAAATGTTAAGATATTTTTGTCATGTTTCTTAATAATTATACAAATTACAAATCAGGGTAACCTTTTCGTTAAACGTTTCGATACATTATTGATTTATTTAACATGAAACACACAGTTTCCTACATCTCCTTAAAAGATTAATTAATTTTGAGAGATTTGTAACTGTAACTCTGTTTTCCATCATATTAACATCATTACTCACATACTATTCATAAAATTTACTTATATGGGCTGTGTCTATTTTGGTTATGGATAACATTAATAAAATTAAAATTTTATTAATGGCACCAAATCATGTAAAAAATGTAATTTTTAGAATTTTGAATGGAATTAACGTGTAAACAAATTTTACTATAATGAAAATCACAATCGAAGCCTGAAGAACAACCCCAGGAATTGAACATTCCTCAAACCCATACCATCGTTACCACAGAGGTCGGAAGCATCGAAATTTTGTATTAAAGAGAATATCATGTACATAGGTGTGGTTATGTGTATTAAGAACGAATTTCTTTTAATCTTAATTTAATTATTACTATTAATTTTATTAGAATGTTCTTTACCCTGAGCTGTTTCGTTAATATGTTAAAAATTATCACCAGGTTGTCCGAGAGCGATGATTGTTGATTTGTCATTAATTTTATAGGTAATTATAATTATAATAAAACTTTAGTTATTTCTATTGGGTTTAAAATATATCATAGGTATTATCAATTGATGACGTTTGTGACGTGCCAAATTACCAATAATCATAATAGTTCAAAAACCCTACAAGATTGACTTCCACCCATCTCTTATGAACATATTTTTACTAATTTTTTTAAATAAAACGCGATAAGAAATATTGTATGTAATAAATACTGTTGTACGCCTTTCGTGGCAATTTTTGTTTGTTGTATTGTTTGAAAATTAATCTCAAGTATAAAGGTTTTGGTTAATTATTAAGTAATATATGATTGAAGGTCGATCTTAGTGGAGATACCAGACTTTAACTTATGACGATAGGTACGGTCATATTGTGTGCCTACTAAAAACTATTTTTAATAATATGTTTCATTTAATTTAACAGATGGGTGAAGGTCTATTTTAGTCGCGATCTTTGACTATAAGTAGATGTACTGTATGTACTTATACTTTCTTTATTTTATTAATTGTTATTGAATATGTTAAAATTATGTATCTTATTTATTTTGTAATAATTCATGTTTATAAATAGGTTAACTAATAGCTTGAAATGTTTTAAAATGGAATTAATAAATATATACACATTAAACTTGGTTTCAATCTAATATGACATACCTAATCGAACTAAATATGAACCCAATTACACTTCCTAGTATGCGCTAGTAACCAAAATATTTGCAAAATATATCAAAGGAGAACTAATAATATTGTATATGCGTGCCAGATCGAATTCCGATAAAAATGTCTCGGTCAGGCACAGTACAGAAGGTTACTGATTAACTTGACCATAATAAAAATTCGTTCGTGAAATAAATCTTTCCAAATAGGCGACACAAGACGTAAAAGAACGTTTTTCTTACGTAGTCATTAATATTTCTTGGAATACCTACCCATCAAAAAGGACCTCTCTTATGACGGTATTTAATTGTATCCGATGAGGGACTCAAATTTAGGTACCCTTAATTTTCCCTAAATTATTGATGTCATTCACAAAGTCCATAGCGGGTCACTGCCAGTAGTTTGTAGATAAATCAATTATCAAAGAGAGGCAAATTATAATACAAGGGTAATATATCAGTAATGATACGATCTCTAGTAACAATATTACACATTTTGACATCTTGAAAATATGTTAATACATTGTTATAACTTCGCTTTGCTTTATGTATTATGCAAATTGCAAGTCGCAGTCAATATAGGTATTATAAATAAGATGATACTTGCTAGAACATATGATAAAAAATAATACAATGCTTTCACGTTCTATTACATATTTTCATTTGCAAATATACTCACATTTCTTAATACTATAATGACAACATCGTTTAATTATAACATTAGAATCATTATAATTAAATTGCTATAAGCTTAAAATAAAAATTAACAACGTCATCCTCATTCATTGTTTATTTTCATTTATTTGGCTTACAATAATACACATAGAGACACTTAAATGTTAATAAATTACGGAACATCAATAAATAATATCACTTAGTCTTTGTATTTTGCCACTTTGGTTTCCTCCTTAGGCCTCCAGCTTAAGCCCTGGATGTGTAAACCTGAAACATTTCAAGACAATTATAGTTCTACCAGCTGTTTCGTGCGACTTCGCTCTTGTAGCATAGTGTTTTATAGCCTATGTCACTCGTGGATAATATAGCTTTCGAATGGTGAAAGAATTTTTAAAATTGATCCAGTAGTTTTTGAGCCTATTTATTACAAACAAACAACGTAGTTTCCTCTTTTATAATATTAATGTAGATTACGCTGGTTCAAATAGGGACGCTCCTAATAGGGATTGCAAAACAGAATGTGACAGGCCAAATATCACAAATGATTTACTAACTCTTAAGGAACAGAAGTGTTCCAGGGTATAAATTTTGGGTCTGTATTAGATTCACTTGCTGCTATTCCATCATATTTTTTTCCATTTGCATGAACCTCACCTTTTTCCTCATCTTTTTATTATCAATGTAGCTCTGCAGCGCCAGGTATATGAATCTATACTGTATCTTATTCTGAACCATGCCGCTGCGCTGAGCTCGCAGCATTTTCACCGCGTTGTACACATCTATCGCACAATTATATCCTGTAACAAAAGATTCATTACGTCTATAATGGTGCGAAGAAACGTCGCCATGAATACCATTACGAGATGCATTAAATATCGGTTCACATGAAATGCATAATAACTGTATTGTTCAAACGAACAAGTACACTTTTTTTATCACATCAGTTCCATAATTCCGTAAAATAACGCTTTAACAGGAATTATAAAAATAGCGATTGCAGCACAAAATCTAAGTACATTACTTCCACCACCAACCACACCACAGTGGGACAACAAGCTAACCTAACCTACCCTCAATGAGCATATATCAAAAAACAATATAAAGACAAAATCATATCTAAATCGCTGTCAAGATAGCGCTATTATACATATATAAAAAGAAACAAAAGCAACAATACAATAAACAAAATCGCACTGGCTAAATAAAAAACGCAACAACAACTATTTTAAATCATATAAAAGAAAACTATAGTCAAACATATCACAGCGGTTTGTTCTCGTTTGTCAAATCAGTATTAACCCTTCAACTTTCCAAATACTAGGAACAACGGACGGACGGTTTTCTAGAAGATTTGGTAAATAGAGCAACGATACACATTATAAAAGGCCATCGCAATGCTTAGTAAAAGTGAACATATTCGATAACACTGTATGGAATGTTATTTTAGCTTACCATATTTTTTTATTTTGTTGATGAGCATATCAATAGCGATGAACGTTCCAGTCCTGCCAACGCCTGCGGAGCAATGGACGCACAAAATATTCTGCAAAAGGACACATTTGCGTTATTAGGTATTAATCTTCCGATATAATGTTCGAGAACTTAACCTTTGCTTTAATGAATTACCTGATCTGGAGCTTTTTTCTCATGTGCAACATCATACATTTTTCTATTTATATCATAGACGAAATTCAGAACTCCTTGTGCATCCGGAGGCGTTCCATGATCAGGCCACGTCTAATATAAAATAAATAACAATATATTAAACTCTTTATTTTTATAAAATAAAATAAAAAATAATGAAGGAAAGTATTGTACTTCAAATTTCAGAAGTTATTTTCTATTTATAATTGATTTAGATAATTTCTGTAGGTAGAAAAATAAATACAAACGAAACAATGTTAAAAAGCTTACAGTAAATTGATATTGATAAATCGTCTTGCTGTTGTTTTTGTCGCTGACATCCAACTCCCTGACTCGATAATCCTCATAGAAGCTCTCCGAAACTGACCTTATAATGAGGCCCGCATACGTCACTTCCTGGCCAATAAGGGGCCAATATCGCTCGCACTTTTTCTATATAAAATAATCAAGAATTAGACCAAGGAAAAAAAATCAATTAAAGGCTGAAAAAATTTAAGTTCGCAAATTAATGGCGCAAATTGTACCTTTCCTTTTTCCATTTCCTTTGTAATCATGGCAATCACCCGCACGTCTTCCTGCCATATCATACGCCAGAAATCGTCTGTGGTGTTTGGGAGGCATCCCTGTGTAGCTATATAAAATTTATCTTTCACTGAAATAAATGGCGCACATTATTTTTCATGTTATAAAAAAAAGCAATGTTAATAAATATATGAATAATTACCAAAATAACGACAAACGTTCCCATTAAACTTGTCGAATTTCATGCAGTTTTTTGCCTCCCTAAGTGCATCTTCAGACAATGATTTTGTGACCAAAGGTACACCATCTTTAGACCCATTCCTTAGGATGAGAGCTAAAACATGAAAGTAATTTGGTATCAAGGTGGAATAAATTGATGCAATGCTCTATTGAATGCATTAATGTACCTAGGTATCGATTAAATTAAATATATAAGTGTGATTATATTGTTAGACTGAAATTATGTCTATTTCAATTTCATAAAGCTGAAACCACGCAACATACGTAATAGCAGTAAAACGTCATACTATAAATGTAAAATTTAAATAGATTTTTATGATTTAGATTTTTCCCTAAGGTGGAAAATACTTTGGTGAACGATATGAATCCCCAAAAAAACAGCTATCAAACCCTTTTATACAATGTATTTTGTCGATAACATGGTCACCTTTGAAAAAACAGGATTCGATGTAATCGTGAATATGTGACTATAATCCTTGAGTTTTATGGTTTTATACTGTTTTGATAAGTAATCTGTAATATTTTTGTTTTGCTTTACCTGCTTCTTAATTCATTCTTTTATATTTATTTGATAATAGGTAAAGATTGTACGTTATGTCTTGTAGTAGTGAGTAGTTGTTGTGATTATAAAAAAAAATGTTTTTTAAACTGTTATTACAAACATCACTTACAGTGCACGCTGTCGAGGCTCTCGTTGGATGACTTCACGGAGTTGGTAGGATCGTCGAGTGTTGAACGTATGAAACTCGCGTTGATATAGTCTGATGCGTCGGGTCGACTAGCTTGTTTTCGTAAAATGATGCGTGTTTGATCATCTGAAGATGTTAAATATTTCAATTTACAGTGATCGTAAAATATTTATTTCAACATCTTACTTCGACGACTTTATGTTATATGGACGCTAAAATACTTACATGGTAGTATGTTTCTATATCTATTCTTTTTGGTATTTTCTGGCTTCATTCCTTCGTTGGAAGTAAACACATTGACTTCTTCGACGATCTTCAGGGAGAGGAACTCGCTGTCAAAACCGCTCATCTTGCTGTCTAACTTCCTAAACTCATCCATTTCCTATAACATAAAAAAAAATACAAAATTACGTTTACTTTGATTCGTCATACATTTTATATGGGTACCGCTGAAGGGTGCTTCTACCGACTGACGTGTTATTTATAGATGTTAAAAATAGTGATTTCCAACCTGAACTTTTTGATCGATATCCTGCACTCGAAGACGGGTTCCGGACACGGGCTGCAGCAGACGGAGCACGTCGCCGGAGTTCTCTATCATAGGATACGATCGGAAGTGTTCAATCAGTCCAACTAAATCGTCGAACTGCTCTCCACTTCCTACGTCGTATTTGTCTTGCTGCGAGCGAAAATAAGGGCTATATTATTTAAACGTTGGCGGAAAATCAATACTTGTTCTCAGAACGATTGTGCTTTATCGCTACTCTCATGTTCAAATAAAGAATTAATAAATAGCAACGTCATCTAAATTCGTATAGAGTGCATGGCCTAGATCACTTGTTGTGGTTAAAAAGGATTAAGCAAACAAAAACCATTATATTATTTAATTATATAAAGTATATCGATAGAATTAAAACTGAAGGTACACCTCATTCTATATCATACTTATAACATGTGATCAAATTATTGACAATCAATGTTATCACTCATTACTTCCATTCAGCAATGTCCACATCACATATGGCTATCTTTAAACTTTCGTTTTTCTGAAGACAAAAAAACGTCTCTATTTTTATGAATGAGGCCTTAACAAAGTAATAGACGGGGTATTTAAATCATGTCTATTTTTTTTGATTAATATTGTCTTGAATGTATAAAAACTTAAAATCAAATCTTATTTTTTTTATTAAATCGTATATAACTATATAGTATCTACGTAAGCTATATTCTCCCTATTAATTTCAAAAGTGTAAGGATGCAAGGATTCTTAAGACGATCTTAATATCAAGAAATATGCAATAAACCTGTGCCTTAAAACTGGTTGCACCGCCGTACAATATACAGTGAATCTTCTTATCAGAGACAAGAGCAGAATCTATAGTTAGTTAAATGGACCATAAACCTGTTACATTCCTCCACGTTGCCCACATAAACGTGTTCAGACTTTTTAAATCTTTATTTTTTTAAGATTGTTGTTTATATAATTACAAATTCAATTGCTTTAGTAGCATGGGTAGCCCTAAGGACCAATTAACATAAAAGTGATACGCTTATTACCTTGTAAATTCTAGCGTTCACACGCTATGTAATTATTTACTTAACCATGACAAATGTAAATCAAATTATAGTAGAACAGTCGTTGAAAAAAGAAATTCTACAATTATACAACATTACATTTTCTTTTATTCATTGACACTTAATACGTTATTATACAGAAGTACATGTTTCAGATGGGTCAAATTCAATTTTTGCAATTATGGAGGGAAAGTATGTAACTAATAATCAGAGGTTTTAAGGGATGAAACAAAGGAAAAAATGCCTACCAACTCAATCAAATTACATTTTATTGATATTTCCTGGCGGCTTGGCTTTTCCATTGCAGAAACTAACCTTGGTAACATTCTCATGTTTATTCAAATGCTATTAGTGTTTCCCAATCACATAATAAGCTACATTTAGCAACACGATGCCAGTCAGGATACAGCTACTAAGCTCGTTACACCTTTGTTAACTCTTAAAGAACCCAATATTATTGTACAAATACTGAATAAAATTTAGATTTCTGTTGTATCAATAATAAGTAATTGCAAAAATATATATTTTCAAATATCAGTAGTTCGTTTGTGTATATATTGAAATCTGTAAATTACATTTTTATTTCATTTTTAGTTTTATTGAATGATACCCTTATTTATTTATTGTCTTTATTCGTGACATCTAAAATTAATAATCGTTTGTTGTTTATTTAATGGGTACAATTGTTCACCAAATAAAACCTACTGCATATAGTGTTATTGACAAATTCAAATATCGAACTCTTGAATGTTAACGAGATGATAACGCCTAGACTATTTCCAATAACAAAGGCACTAACAAGTGTCTTATATTCCAATATTTGCATCGATATTATTACCTCAGACGGACACAGCACATATTAATAAGCACATTTACATCTAATGACTAGATTTCATGTATGTAACACCAAGGAAAAATGCTTTAGGAAGTATTCACTGTGAACACCATTGCACTACAACAAAAAAGCAATTCTCCTATTGCGCAGATGCACGATGCAATTCTAACAAGCGCTGCAAGTATGACCGGTCAAACTCCTTTTATGCTATGTTATCCTGGTACTTTAGATGCAACATTATGCACTTCGTATGTCGTAGAATACAAACTTCACGTTAAATGGGTCTAGACTGAAGTTAGGTCATGCAGTGCATCCTGCACTAAAAGTCCATTGTGCAATCTAGACACAACGCGCATGCCCTGTTTGATCTCTTGTTGATTTTGCTCGCCTAGTATTTCAGAAACGTTATACAGACATGTATGTAGTGTTTCAGGTATTCCATTTTAAGCGTCTTTCCATGCACTATAATTTTAAAGAACAATATTTTGATTCCAAACTGTACCATATACATTTTTATAGTAATTAATCAATAGATGACATGTCCACTAGAAGACTAGTGAATAAAGATATTTAGGATAGATACATTACAATTTATTTATTTATTTATTTATTTAAATCAATTACACGGTTTACATTAACCAATTACAATAATTGACATTATAATTAAAGATATTAAAATATTAATCAAAATAGCAAGTACAAATTAAAGCGGATATATTTATTTATGTATAAATTGCTTATTAGTTTCCTTTAAATATAGTTAATACAATTCAACCCTTAAAATATGTTACACATATTAATTATTATGTGTATGTAATATGTTTCTAGATTCAAGAAGCTTTTTACGTATGATCTAATTTTTTTATTTGAAAATATTGTGTGTTTATATTTCATATTTTTAATAAGTTAATATTGCGTTCAATAATAAGCTCCTGACAAAAGAAATAATTTATTCAAAAAATTAGATTACCCAAAAACAACAAATCACTGTTTAAAGTTGATGTACTAGAATAATATGATTAACATATAACCGTGCTATCAGGCCCGTAAGGAATAAGGAAAATAAAATCCTGTTTACAATACACAAGGTATTTCCGATGCACACAAGAGTGCCGAAGCACGACGAACTTTCCCCACATTCATGCATTCCTGGTAAGCATGGGGGCGTGTATCCTCCCCTACTGACGGTGCTGAGTGCACCATATGCCAACTGGTATATTGATACATAATATTTTTATACAAATGCTCAAAGAACGTTCAAGACTTAGACGTAGTAGTAATATTTAAGCTTTAAGGACAACTTAATAAGGACTGGAACTTTATAGTCATTCGAATGATATTCTGAATCAACTGATTCAAGCGCTAATTCCAAGAACATCAAGGTGCAGTGAGTCACTCAGTAAATTATATCAAAAATATTCATAACTTTGTAATCAACACACTCCCACCTGCGGTCGATAATTATTTTATGAATGCATCTAATAAAGGAAATATAAATTGATAATTAATAATTATATTTTTTATATTACAATTGAGAGTTTTATTTGAGCAGGCTCAGATTCAATGTATAGAGAATGGAAATAAACGCGATTTTAAATTCAAAAAATTGCGTAGTTACAATCGAACAGACCGACGCCATCACTAATTCGTAATTCATACACGTTCAGATTCTGCATGTTAAGTAATATTATGTAAAGTGAATGGTGTTACTTGCATTAAGCCCATAGTACTTTATCATAAGTCATGAGTAAATACGAAAAGCTACGGAAAATGATCGGTGTCAACGATGAGCCCTACGTGTAGATATTAAGTAAATGTTGTTTAAAAAAGATCTCACTTGTAGAAATTTTCATATTTTATTTTGGAAAAATCAATAACAATAATCCAACATGTGTGTTAGTGTTTGCTTTTAAGGCAATATGGAATATATTCCTTCCTCGCTTTGACTCGTTTGTCGGTGTCGATTTATCTTGCTCTAATATTCAACACTACCCTCTGACCGCCACCTCTCCTTTCACAAGTGTTTATTAAATTTATGTTAAATTTAAAGTATCGGTTTTGTTATAATAAATAAATAATCGTATTTTATTTTCTAATAACTTAGGAATACATCGGCAAAAGAGAATTTTAATTTGTCTATTTAAATTTCGAATTAGGTTCTTTATAAATATGGAATTTCATACGATGAACTTTCAGACGTTTATATTTTTGTTTGTATTTTCTTTTGTATGTGTGTTTCGTGTATGCAGATGCAGGCTTCAGTGTGTAGTGCGGCTGCATCCCATCTCTTTCGAACATGCAGGTGAGGCGGATACGTGCGACGGGTGGAGTGACACTGATCTGCTGGAAATCATTCCTCACACCTGGCCCCGCCCATCAAACTGCGATCAATGATTATAAATCAACTCTCCCTGTATCATGCGAACCTGGTACCTTGATATCTTAATAACAGTTCCATTCGCATAGTACACATACAGCATATTTTCGAGAGTTATTAAAATTTTAATAAAAAGCCAAGTAATTTCTAAGAAAATGATTAATAGGTATAGTTGATTCACATCATTTAGTCCTTAATTTCAAATGCTCCATTACAGTCCCTTTTTTCAGCTAATTGGACTACAGACTTTCTTCAGAATAATTATCAGTTTGATTTTTAAGATTATATCAGGTACATACGAATTAAAATACATACTTATTTATTAATTTATTCCATAAACTATTTCTTGCTTCATTTATAGTGATTGAAAGAAACAAAAGAATAAATCGTTAAGTATAATACTAATAGCTTCTTAACGCATGTAGGTGTCATTATTAGAACAATCGTAACAAACTCGTCACAACACAGTCATTTATCAAATTCACGTTTGAAACGAACCCAAAAATTAGATACTGCCAACATCGAGCCCCGTATATATGCTGAACGTATTTCCTTGAGTTTTGTTTTAAGTGGAATTGTTACCTAATAATTTTGTGCACGCAAGGCACATAACTTCCAAACAGAAATTGACAAAAAAGGTCGCCGTTCCTGACTCGAAACTTAATTTAAACTGGACGGGGTTTTTGAGACTTTATCATTAGGCGTTTCTTTGGCCGATGCATCTTTATTCTTCGTGTTGATTCTTTCTAAAGATTCTTCATTATTACTTGAATTTAAACCGTAAAATTATAAAAACCATTATTATAGCATAGTAAATAAAAATAAATAACCTTGCTAATCTTTTCTTCGATAATAATAATGATGTATCTATCGATATAAGATACATAATTGTTATACGGTTAACCAATCAAACCTTGCTCAAAAAACACCTCCCACACAAACCCATGTTGGATGAACGAGATCATTTTTTGTTACGATTATATCAAAAGTAATTCGACTTGATGGCGTTGTTAATTTGAGTTTCTAACATTATACGGAGCTTACAAAATCATTGCTCTCATAATACATTGTTTTGTTAAGTATTTATATCAAAAAATAAATAAGTTATTTTCTAATCCTACTTTTATATCATATACGTAAATATGTGATTTAAAAAAATTGCTGGCGACTTAGTTTTCTAGACACCCAAACAGTAGCCTACGTTCACTGCGCAGTAAAATCTGTCATTTGGCTAAAATTAATTAAGATCCATTACTCACTACCTCAAGTGAAAACGAAACATTCAAACAAGCATTCGCAACTATGATATTAAGGGGTATTATAAAATCAATCTTACGTTTTTGCGGATCATAACATGGCTGACTCTGCCTCGCACGCGAACCGACAACACGTACTCCCCGGGATGCGTCTGAGACTCTCGCACCAGAAACGATCCATTTCTTCCCTTTTCCATGATTAGGTTCTCGGCATCCTTTGCTGACATGATGCCGTGGAACCACCTGTGACAAATGGTTTTATTAGTACACTAGCTGAACCGACAGACTTCGTTCTGTCAAAATGATTTGTACTGTAGCAGTTTTTTCTTCTTGACTCTATGTTTTAGTTAGAAAACGTTTGTATGGGCAAAAGAAAAGGGCTATTTTTAGGGGTAAAAACCATCCTTGAACTTCAACGAACATTATAAAAAGAATTGGCTAAATTAGTCCAGGCGTTTTTGTGTTATGCGCTAACCAACACATTTGCGATTCATTTTTATATTATAGAATATAGATTACATTATAGTATCTACTTATCTAGTATCGTAACAACTCCCAATCTCGAATGAAATAGATGAAAATAACTACGTGGATGTGGATGTATCTATCATAATTCTTTATTTTGTTAAAAATATATTTATTAATTTGCTTTTTAATTAAGTTACATCATGGTCTCCATACAGATAAAACACAACCAAAAGATGGACGTGGATGGCGTGACCTGTCGAGTCAAAATTGTAGTTCATACATCTTCTATATCTATTCACATTACGGTTTGACTTAATTCTTAACGCAGATGCTGTTGCTATTCATCAGTGGAACACGTTGGAGTCACGTGACATCGCTAATCATGACAATATCCTATGGAAATGACAGCCAATTAACATCGCCATACTAATGACTCCAGGCGAGCATTAGCAAACCTTATTATAATTTCAAAGTAACAACCGAAGCCGGCCACAATTTATGTTTGTGTTTATAATTTAATCTTACATTATACGTTGATGTAATAAACTATTATTAGGTTTGTCTATTTCTTATCTTCAGAATTTCAACGGTTTTATACAGAATCAATTTTTTTTATGTCAAACATCACAATTCAATCGTTGAACATTAGGTAATTAAAAGTGTAGCAGATTTTTTACACATAAATAAATTAAACATAAATTTTAACATGCTTAAAGTATATATTAGTTTAAATTTATATCTGTAATCGAAAAAGTATTGTCGTTTAATTTATTTCATTAAAAAAAAATTGTCCTCACGGTCAGTCGGCCCTGTTAATCTTTGACTTCATACCTAGTTATTATTGTTACGGATTCTTAGTAAGCGCTATAATAGTAGTAGCAAATGAAGAAGAAATAATTGCAAAATGAATGCAATTTAAAATAGAACAATAATTGCATTGAAACCGGTTGTATCGAAAGCGCATAATATTTTTCTTCCTATTTTATTACCTTTCCATAGTTCCTAGACTTCTTAAAAGGATTTTCTATGTTATTGATATATTTATATAAAACGATGATAGTTTATTTATTAAAGCTAAGCTTTAAGACAGTGTTTAATTTTAATACATTTTCGTCAGTTCACTGTGTAATCTCAGTAGATAACATAAATACTAATGTAGGTATGAGCAAAAAGTAGTATGTAAACGAAATAACTAAGAAAATCTAATTAAGGAAAAGTTTGAGGACCATTACGTTGGAATTGTTAAATACAAAACTAAAATTATCCAGGGCAATTTTGGTCAGACTAAAGATTAGCGATTTTGAACAATACAATATAACCAAATATAAGTAACAGGAAGTCGTTACACTCTACGTACTTATATCATTATTCTTAATAATGGCTGGAGGAAGGGCAAGTAGAATATAAGTCACTTGTTTTATGTTACCTTTGTTACTTCAGGAGGTATGAATATTATGTAACAATGAGTAAAAACGGAAAATTATCTTAAAATTCTAGTCCATATTAAAAACAAACCGATAAAACAAGCAATAAGTACTTCCATGTTGCATTATTTACAACGTGTTTACAGAAAATACAACAATACGTAATTAATAAATTATTATTCATATGGATAGAACGCGGATGAAATAAAATTTTTCTTCTATACATTTCTCGACGTTGTCATAAAATTCCGCAGGTTATTAGACTTACGCTTCCTTACGCTTACATTTTAGCCTTAAAGTTTTCAGCGAATCTCATATTAACGAAATACAAATGCATAAAAATTTATTTCAATTGAACAATTTTTCTTATAGCATGAGAGCATGTGGATCACCTGATGTTAAGTGATCACCGACGCTCATGAACACCTCCGACAGTCCCAATGTTTTACTGATGTCTATAAAGAAATATACAATAATGGCTATATGAAGGTAATGTTAATATAATTGTTTTACATGCATGAAAAGAACAGTTAATCAACATCAGGAATAATTAATACCCGCACTGAACACTAATTATTATGGAGGAATTTAAAGGCTCTTATGGTAAATCAAAAATTATATTCAAAATAATGACAGGAAAATATAATGAATAAAGTAAAATAATTTATTTTAATCCAAGTTCAACAATCAGGTTATCGGATGATATGATGGAATGGTGATAATAATTTGCCAATTAGCGAATGCCATTGGAAGTATATCAATTTTATTGTTAAAATGCGTATTCTTGAGAAATTCGATGTATTTATTATAACTCATGGAATTCGCAGTAATCATCGTTTTCTCACAGAATTTAAATAATGCTTAATTGGTAAAAGCACATTCTTTTAAACACGCTTGAATTCACTATATTTGTCTTACTGGATAGAGATATGCTTCATGATATAATTTAATTTCTTTTTTACCATTGTAAACCTTTATATACAATTGGTCGCTAACTAACATTAAGTAGGTTTTATTTACAATTTTCGTTTTGTAAATTATATTTTATCAATATCAAATTATTAGAAACAATAAATCAGTAGTTATTGTTTCTAATATTTTCAAAATGTATATTAGAATTGTACTTAAGTATTTTCCACATACGTCACGTGAGGCAGTTAAAATTGTAAAAGTTTTATATCGATCTTTAGGTGTATATCGATTTAATATGTTTATAAGTTACACAAGTGCGGGTAGCCCGCAGTTGTCAAAGATGAATGATTACAGCAGAACGTCCTTAGTACAGTGACCGCCTGACTGACCTCAAATTTCGTCACGAGCTCAGCCCACTGCCGCCCGATTAGGAAGTTCTTACATCGATATTTTGTCATCGTCACACTTTGTCGATTTCATATAAACAACAATAATAAAATCGGAGATTTAGAAGGTTGTAAGATTCTTAACTAATGAATTGCATTTGTTATTTATATTTTTTACCTTTACATTACCTTTTTCAGATTGAAATTAGATAGAAGAAGATGCTCGTTACAACTTTGGAATTCAACGTTATTACTTATATACATGCATAGTCAGTTGCTGAATATAAAATTTATAGCTCTCGGATTTCAAATTAGCAATTTTTAGACGTTTAATTTACTATTGAACTCGTCATGCACATAAAGGAATGTTCAAAAACTCTTTATAGAACTATCTTTACATTTAAACGATACATACTTCAGATGCACTTTTAAAAATAAATAATAAAACTAAGGACCCTTTCGGTCAAAATAAACTTGTGTTTACATTTTCAAGAACAAATATTTGACTCACTACAAGATATGTGAACATATTTGGCCGTCATTACATTTAATAAAATACTTCCGTTGACTTCATATGGTAACTGTTTAAATAAACAAATTAATAATGTAGGCTCTATTGCAGGTTTCCATAATTTATGAGTACTGTGACACTTTATATGCAATATTTATAGGATGCGTATGTTTTTCGCTTCGGCAAGTTTTCTTGTGTTCAGTGTTTATTAGGCAGCCTATGTCTATTAATATTGGAAAAGATAA
Organism: Phoebis sennae; assembly: GCA_001586405.1. NCBI lineage: Eukaryota > Metazoa > Arthropoda > Insecta > Lepidoptera > Pieridae > Phoebis > Phoebis sennae. Next base: position 838,082 of record LQNK01000508.1, read on the forward strand.
ATGTATTTGTAAAGCCTATATAGTGTTAAATAGTGATAAGAAAATATAAATTAAATTACTTTGCATAGCCGAACATCAATTTACCTTTATCGTTATTATAATATAATCATGGGCTCCTTTGCTCTGACTTATTACTATAATGATAATGTTGATTATTCTTGCACGGAAGATATAACAAATATTACGAAAGTACGGTTATATGAAATGAGGAAAAATTACAATGCCAATACACGCGTAATTCCATTGTAGTAAAAAAAGATCATGACGTCTCGGATTTGCACTAATTACGTTTTAAACGGAATGAAAGATGCGTCAAGGATGTCATTAATGATTGACCATTGGATATACCAAGATAATTATTGAAAATTTACAGTTTTCTTGTTATAATCATTATGAGTATATTACTATAATATATATGATGTATTATCTATTATATAAAATAATTTGTTATGAAGTCAGAAATTAGAATTGCGGAAAAAAATAAAGAAACAGGATACGAACGATCAAAGCAAATTTAGAACTGGAGCTGGTTTGAAAATGCAGCCAGCCAGTCACGTCATTTGAATCACCGCATAAAGAATTAAAAAATACTCAAAGTTTAAAAAAAATATAGTCCCTGTGGTATGTGCCTCATCAAAAGTGCGAAGATTGTGATCACGACAATTAAAATAGAAATTAAGAACTTCAAATAGTAACATTTATAAAATGTATTTTTATATTAGGTACTTAGGTTACCGAAGCAGAAGTTGCGCTAAACATCGATATTTCATATTTAATTTTCGATTGTCAAATGGGGTGTCGATGAATCGAACCTTACGTATTTGCGATAAATCATTGCAAATCATTAATGGTTATATGGGATCATAACGCGTGATTTTGAGCGTGGGGGTGGCGTAATTCAACTCGCTTACTACCCGTAGATATATTTAATTCTTAAACATCAAATTATCTGGACAAAATAAAAATGGAGATATCGGTTTATCGACATGCCATTTCACGAACAAAAAACGCAACTTCTGATCTATCTTCTTGTTCCGTGATGTTAATTCACAACTACCTCATTTAACATTTATAAATTTTGATATTTATTTTCCATTTATCTTACACAGAATCGACCACTTGAAGGTAGCGTAATTTTAACAATACTTAGTTTTTGTTTATAAGTGTCAAGCCAAAGAATATTATACTAGGCTACAAAATATGGCAACTTGCTCTTTAAATAGACTAATATAAAAACACGAAATGACGAACATAGAATCGTTTATGAATATATACAAACAACACAAAATAATATTGAAAAACCTGACTTAAGCGTAGAAAGATGTGATTCATTTAAATGTGAACAATATTTTAAAGTATAGTGAATTACAAATTAGAACAATTTTATAAAATCTTAATGATACATTTATATATTACTTACTTCTTTAACATAAACGCTTTGCTGAGTTCCTTAAGGACTGTCGAAACGATGGCGCCGGCGGCGGGCACAGCTAGCACCGAGGCGTCCATGCACGCGGACAGCGCGGCCGGGGCCAGCACCCCCAGCCGGCTCAGGCGGGGACAATCCTTTGACATCTCCTAGACTTGGGTACACTAGGGAAACACTAACGCACGACCGTAACCGCTGGACGATCTGCTTCGCGCGCGGTTCCGAAGCCGAATGCGTGGTCGCTACAGCTTTTTGTTTTTCATGCGCGCGAGTTGTCATGCATACAGATTACTTGTTCTCGTCAAAAGGTTAAACTTTATAATCTGCGATTAATGACTTTATAGTGTGTTTATCGCCATCGCTATTAGCCTAGATATCTAATTTATTTAGATGCGAAACATTTGTATCACTATCAAAACATATATTATATGTAATATAAAAACATGATTTTCCTCAATTTAACTATACTATATTATTCTATCCTATATGTTACCCCTAACGTAGTTTTTACTTTTGAGGCTACATATTATTTTTCACGAAAGCACAAACATTCATTATGATTATAACTTGATCAGTAAAGAGCCTGCTTAGCATTGATATAGGATTTAGGATTTAGGTAAAGGTTGATGTTCACTTACAATCATACCTGGCTTTCCCCGGTTCGCGGTAGAGCGATATTTACGAAAAAATTATACTTAATTTTTCATATTTTCCTTCAGGCTCGTAATTCTCGGCCACTAATCATTTTTGTTACTTACCTATGTATGTTTAATCATTTTTTTATTATTCTTTGGTTTTCAATTGTCACGTAATGGATCTACATGTAAAGTTTTGTGTATGTATATGTATGTTGTATTAGTTGAAAGCCATAGCCATATCTACCAAATCGAAATAATTTAGAAGGGTTTCATATGCAAAGGGGACACTATAATTAAGGTTTCCCTACCCCTCCAACTGCTCATCCAACTGTCACAAAGATGCTGTTTAAGCACCATTTAAATATTTTTTAACTATTATATCAATATATAAGAATCGTATTTTAAATATTAAAGCTTCTGCCATATTTTATATCATATACCATCGCCGTATTCATAATTAGGTACTTCACCCACCTATTATAGTACCTGTTTGATTCCAAAATAAAAACATTTAACTATCATTATGTTAATGTGCGTCGCGGCAAAATATAATGAGCAATTATATTTCTTGACATGTTTTCGGTGCAGTAAGTGACGCATGAGCGGTATGCCCGGAATACATTATATCGGTCAATCTTATATCAACAAAGCATAAGCACCACTATATAAGGTAGAACAGTCATCTTCCTAAAGGAAGGTCACAGATACGGACAAGAGTCACGTAGCCCGGCCCTCGCTGAAGAGGCCGCGCTGATTCATTTCCTGGTCAAACTTGAGCCTATGTGAAAACTTTGCTAAGGTTGTTTTGGGGAAAATGTGCGGATATTGTAGACGAAGGGCAAACGCTTACGCAGTTTACTTTAAAACGGTAGGTGTACAAAAAACTTTTGTGACACTATATTTAGTATGAATAGCGTTGTCCGGAACTTGTTGTTCTGAATCCGATTTATGATTCTGACTGTTTTTTCTGACTCTAAGCTTTTGGTGTTGTTTGGATTTCTTAATTAACTTCAATCACCGTAATGAATATTTGCATAAGTTTATATAACTCTTCATAAAAAGGAAAAATAATAACATGACGTTTTCGTTGTGGGATATAAACAAAGATCTCGGAACCAATTTGTAACGATTACGTTATCTTATCATACCTTCAAATTTTTAGACTACGTTCGATGACGTATGAGGAGGGTAAATGCGCAAACCTCTTTTTGGAAAGTTTGCTTGATCTGCCGCTATACTACAGGAAACCTTTGACTACCTTGAGTATTTTTCTATAATTAACATGTACTTACCAATTCATAATTGTTCCATGTTAATCTCATGTACTTGTTGAATACTTAGAAAATGATACCTCACTTGTAATGGATAAAAGTTATAATAAACTATCTATGAGATTTTTTTACCTAATAAGGATCAGTTCAATAAAATATTAATCTCATAAATTGTTTGTGTAGCAAAATAACAAAAAAGTCTTGTACATATATTTTTATTATCCTACTGAACGTAAACTACAGCTAAGTGAGATAAATAACGAGCTAAAATATATAACAAAATTCTAACTAAACTTAATAAATTATGAGGTACTTTAAACATTCACTTATTTGAGTTATGACTAGACATTCACAATAAATAAATTCAATAAGGTTAGAAATATTGGAGCGAATATATAGTCATGGTGTCTTTAATTGGGTACACACATGGAAGTGTCCACTGTGACGTACGAATCACTGGGTGTGGTGGCGCAGCTCAGTGTATTTTTGTGTTCCTTGTATCCCGAAGCCCGTTCGTTTGTCTTCTGTGAAATTGCCCAGTCTAAGGACTTCGAACGCCTTTTATTCGGATAGTGAACATTAAACATTTCTGTGAGATAGTCTCTTCGATAGTTGTACAACCAATCATCCGAGTTGGATCGCCTTTTTACATCAATCGATGTATTGCTGCTGACCTCTTGTAATTTAGAAACACTGAGAAAACTTGATGTTCCTGAAAATTGTCCCAATTGCCTCCTGTGATACCTCGACTGAGGTCCTTGATAGTTCAGTTCTTCCCGCCTGGCTAGCCAGTAGTAATGCGCTATCGGATCTCTCGGCCCCCAGTGACGAGAAGGTTTAAAAGATGATTTCAACTTCTGCAAAATTTAAATAATCATCAATCCTTATTTATCTTTAAAAGGATCAAAATAATATGTTATAGTAAGTTTGTAACTACGAATTACGTTATTACGCTTAAGATATACAAGGTTTTTCCTCTTTTACATTTGCGGAAATGCGGAAAATTTAATAACTTGCTTGCTTCATTCGCTTCAGCAGTCATATAAAAAAATCGCAAAGCAGACAAAACAAAAGTAAATAAATTTACCCCAATGATGTCGTACTGCACTTGTCTCGCAACAGAAAATATTGCCAATATTATGAATATTAGTACGACAACTAAAGTCGTTACGATTAGTGCAATCGAATTCCAAGGTGGCTCAATCCATACTGCGTCCTCCACGAAGTTGATGACATACCACCAAGCAAGGAATGGAACAATTATGCCAGGAGCAGCCCACCAGCCCCACACCCAAAACTTCATCAATTCTCTACCCGCCAGAAATTCCACATCTTCTAAAAGCACTTTCCAACCTTAAAAGAACAATATAAGCATGTAGTTAATGGGTTAAATTCACCGCAACCGATCTTGTAATTAAATTAAATTTCTCCTGTTTATTGAAGCATACCATAGATAAAAACAAAGGCAATTATCTCAATAACAGTTGTAAAGTTGACGAGAAACGGTAGTACTATGTCTTCTAACATAATCAGCGCCGAGTTATCAACCAGCACCCCGGCTGCCATGCCAGAACCCACTATAGAACTACCTATTGATAAATAACGCCACTTGTGGCCTCCGATACGTCGAAAGCGATCATATAATGGGTATAGAGTAGATATCTGAAATAAAAACATTTTATTAACTGAAAATACCTGGTAAAACGCGGTAAGATATTCCTTCATATAAAATATCTTACCATACTAATGATTCCTGATAAAAATAATGTAGCAAATATAACAAGAGGCCACACTGCGCTAAGATTTTTATCGACAGCGACATTGTAAGTTTGTGCGAGAACTGCAAACGCCGATGTGTCTTTTTCGGTATTTCCGAGAGCAAACCATGTGATAAGACCAAACCAAATTGTTACAATGTTTGTCCCAACAAAAAATATCGGTGTCCTGAAAATGAGAGTAAATAAAATTAATTTGACACTTGATTTGAATCAATTTGAACTGTAATGGTGTGGAATGATATTTAACAGACCCTCTGCTGTTTTTATTTATCACCTATATATGATCCCGATATATTTATAGCCTATATATCATCCCGATATTCCCATAGAAGCGAAGCCCTGGGGTGCAACTAGTAATAAATTAGTAGCCTTCCTCGATAAATGGGCTATCTAACACTAAAAAATTTTTCGATTCGGGCTAGTAGTTCCTGAGATTAGCGCGTTCAAACAAACAAATTCTTTAGCTTTATAATATTAGTTTATTATAAGAAATTGACTTAGCCAAAATTTTGTTGTAGATGTAACATGACGATGCATAAGTAGTAGATATACTATCTTGTCGGTTTATACAATGTACATTTATTTGTATTATCTACAGCTCGTTATATTGACAAAACAATACCTACCATTCCATATCTGAGTTAGCATAAATCGAATCTCCGGACGATATAAGGTAGCCTCCAGCGACTTGAGCTGCCAAGAGAGCCCGAGAAATTGCAATATTCCATATTTCGGGTCTTAGGAAATTCGCCCAATCTTTGCTTTTACTGAATAACGCTAGATCATTCCTGTCTCCGATAGAAAATACGATAACAATCCATAATACTTGTAAAGTCAGCCCAAGCATATAGAAAATTCGCCTCATAGATTTAACCGGCCTGTACAACCTATAAAATATCACTGTTTATATTATACACATTAATTTAGAAACACAAAAGTGTTGTTCCGTATGGTGAGTTATTTAAATTAATATTATTTGACTAATTTCCTATAACAAAAGTCATTAAGTAACTAACTTATAAAATATACTATATATACTGTTGAACAATAAATATTCTAATGAAAGCCAAACAAAAAACAATATATTTTATGTCTCACTTTTGGCATAGTTCATTACTACTGCATTAGTTATGTATTCACTACAAAAACACTTACAAATACGGAGTATGAATAGGCAAGTATTATATTAAAATGTCGACATATCATAGCGGTATGTACAAGGCATTGTAGTAATAAATTACATACTTACAAGAAAGGAAACAGAATCCAAAGAAAAATAATGAGGAACACTGATGCGATATAATATTCTGGCTTTTCGTTAATTGGTCTGAAGAATATTTTTCTGTAAAAATAAATGAGCTATTCCTTAAGTCAATACACATGCAATGTTTGGCATGCATAAATATTTAATTACTTACGTGAAACAAAGCGATGCATTATATCTTACTTCCGACTCTTGGTCCTAAAATTCATATAAGGTATAATTTAAGATTGTTTTACTCAAATATCGATTGATTTAGTCAAACATTCAATGAAGTTTTTCGATTTATACTAAATAACAATGCAATAAAACCTATTTTTTATGAAAGTAAAGCTTACTCATTTTGTTTACACTTACCTCAGAATCCACAACATCTATACATTCACTGAATGGAATAGAGTTATTTATTGTGAACATAAAGAATGTGGCAGTCATTGCCAAATAAATAATCGTACACACGGAACCGACGTAAGATATAAGCAGCCTTATGTATCCAACACCTACAAAAAGCAATTAAATGTTAGTTAAGGTTTCTGGAAGTATACCTACAATTCAGCTATAATTCTGTCTACAAGAATGTTGCGAGTGTCGTTACGTGTGCAAATAAAGATTAACCTTTAAAGAAAGGGACTGCTCTCCACACTCCGACAGCATCTTGCTGACTCAGTTGTCCTACTGCCAGTTGGAGCAGCACCGCCGGCAGGGCCACCACCACCATGGCCAGCGTCAGCACGAGGCCGTACGCAGTGCCGCCGAAACGAAACCCGTCGCGAGGAACTCGCCATGTACTGTTCAAACTGTATGCGATGGCTAGGGTGCAGAGGAAGGCGCGCGTCCGTGGCCAGTTTAACCAAACCTTAGACATTCAAATGTAAATTATTATAAACAAGCGGTTTTAAGTCCTTTTTAGGAAACGTATATGATGGTTATTTCGATATTTCATCATTTAAATACTTAGATGATATCATCGGTTATTGTCATACAATATTTTTAAAAACATTCAGATTCATAGATCTTTGTTGTATGATATGTAAATGACTAGAGAAAAATTCTAACTAAATATTTTTGAACTGGTTTCTTCGAAAATTAATTAAATAATTTTAAATATTATATAATAAAGAAGCAAAATCAACTAATTTTTTATAAAAAATAGAATCGACTTCCTCACACTAAAAAGAAGAAAATTTTTTATGAGACCACACTGACACTACTCTTTCGAATGCAATAAGAATTCGCCGAATTAGTCCATATATGCGGCTATTATCATTAACATTTGTTAAAAAACACAGGCATCGCACATAAATAATACCTACATGTAATCTAATGCAATAATGGCAATCTATTTAATTGTATACAGAAAGAGAATAAAGGCCTGACAAGTATAAATAAGAAGGAACGCATTCAATTGTATTCTATATAAATAAACTACTTTAATAAAACAATATTTACCTTTAATTTATACGAATCAATCATTTTCCGCAATAACACAATTCACATTATAACACTTACTTAAAACTGATCTATACGAAATGTGTGACTTTTGGTGTTCCAGATATAGTTAAGATAAAGATATCAACTACATCGGACAAATCTTCGACGCTTCGATATGAAAGTGAAGTATCTCTTGGCTGTTTACACAAAGATAATAAACTACGATTGCTAATCTAATGCACCGGGACGGCGAGTAATTCATACATACCACGCATTGTAAATAATAAGCAATTTGTATAATGAATCAATATGATTTATATTTATTTGTAAAGCCGACTCAAAAGTTGTTTCATGAATGCAAATAAAGAAAATAATGTAGGCCAAAATTTAAATATTGTGTACCTAGTAGGTGTCTGGTCGGCTGGTCTAGTGTTTGCTATTTTGACTAGAAATCAAAATTATCCGTACACAGGCAAATAGTATAAGCAGACTAAGGGAGTTAGCGGTGTTGGTACGCACGCACGGTTATGAAGACTTCACTAGATAGAGATGGATGAAGGGAATTTCATGCTAGAATTGAAAACAAAAATCATATATTTCTAAGACTTTATTTCAAAACTTCTTAGCCTAAATCTGTTACATTTAAAATAATTTTTTATAGATAGAGAAATCTAAAGTGCATCCAATGTCTTATGGTTTATGATTTTTTATTAAATGAAAAGACATGATTTTTTTTATTGATAGTTTTTGTCAGTACAAAAATTTTCGACTTTTTTCTCATGTCCTTTTGTCTCAGATTGAATTTTCTTTTATTGTCCCCAAAAAATTGTGAAATATAACAAATTTATGCAGAAAACAATACTGATATGAGTATTCACATAGATGAAAATAGAATAGTACATACAATTGCAAGTAACTAGTAATGAGTATTCAGAAGACGTTCGAGCAAACATCAATATTACATTTTCGGTAAAGCGTAACTCTGTACCTCTATAACTATAATAGTGATACTTGCTCGATGTCTACACATCAAGTCATTTCAAACATTTAGTCACATTGAACATCAAGATTGAGTGTCAACTAACTTCACATTCTACTATCTGTCTAGTAACATTACATGCTAGAGTACACGGGTCGGTGACAAACGACGTACAAATTAAACAACACTGCTATAGCTTTATAAATTCTCATATTTTGAGGAAGAAATACTCAATATTTATTGTAAAAAACGTACCAATACTGACGCAACGAAAAATATTACAGTTTGCAAATAAACATATTTACATAAAAATTGCGTCTTGCTACTTTAAAAATTATACATTTCGAAATTCTGTGATTAAATTTTTTTTAAAGAAAAATATTATAGATACCAAAATAAATGTAGGCGTGTATAAAAGTTACGTATAATCGAATATAATAATAATTAATATTGTTTTACCAGGAATAATTCTTACATTACTGGTAATATAACCATATTTTACGATATCATATTAGACACATATCATAATGAATACACAACATTGATTTTACATTTATTACATCTACATATTATGATTACACATAAACTCTACGATGAATACATAGTTAAGGAAACAAAAATGATAGCTACTACTATGACAAATAACAGAAATATACATGTGTTAAAGCAATTAGAGGAACATTTGCAATGTATCAAACTCAACTAGTCAACCGCAAATATGAATTATCGGACAAAACTTAATATCAGTTCCATGAATGTTTGTAATTATTAATCGATTTGAGTAATAAAACCTCGATGTTCAATATTCTTCATTTCTTTGATTAAGAGGTATTCATATTTTTGCAACTGCACTTGTTTTAAAATTTGCATTAAATTACCAAGGAGATATAAACAATCGGTAAAAAGGCATACAAATGAAGATGGGAATATGTAACTTGGTCTTTTTAGAAAGTTTAATTTTTAGTAAATATTTACAGGCCTATTTGAAATATGAAAATATTTGTCTTTTAAGAGTAGTACGGGAGTTATGGGTGGAGATGATACATACTTGAAAAATGCATCAAACCGAAGGACCGAAAACGTTAACTGAGCGCAAGAATGGTGAACTGGTTAGCCATTTTCAACCATACACACCGCCCTAACACGAAATATGGCATATTTAAATGACCCGTTGTAGAAATTTTACAATACTGACCGAAAACGACGATAATAACGTCTCGAGTTTCGCGGTATCCGACCAGAAGGCATTCAGGCGATAAAGAAAGGAAATACCGCATTCCGTTGCATTTCCCTCGTATTCTATCATACACCTCGGGATAAGTTTTTTATGACACGCATGGTTATTTATAATACGAGCTCCCTAACTACTTTTGCTTCAATTCTTTTAATTATGCAATAACGCCTTGTAAATGTATGCTTTCAACCATATAAGACATGTTTCGTTTAGTTAATTATATGTACTATCTAAGTTTATGCCAATGCCAATCATACTTAGATGCCGTATGTATGTATAATTATATTTATATTCTTGATCAAATAAAACGAAACTTACATATGATGCAAGTCAATAATTGATTCGCGGTAATGGTTTGAGGGGTGCAATATCTTAGTCTAGTGGCGATAACGAATTATAATCACATCTACGAGCGCTATGCGTGGAGGTGTGGTTCAATGTGCGATGTGTATTATACAAGCGACTTACTTATCCAGTGCAAGAGAACCCGACTCTAATCGTACTTACAATCAAGTCTCGGTTCATTTTATACTTCCCTATTCCCACTATGTTTAATCCGTTACGAATATCTATATAAAAAGCGTATTAAAGTAAATAACAATTGTAGATAAGTCGATGTCGCTAATTAATATTCTCAAATGTTACAATATAGAAAGTAAAATATGGAGGGATAACCAGTCAGTAGTTATAAAAGTACATACAATTAATCAATATGTTACGCCTAAACATGGTATGAACATAAACATAAATAAATAAAAATATATAAATATATTATGTAAATGTTAATTTCCTCCCTCTTTAGCTGGCTAAGCTTAAGTAACAGCTCATTGGCTAAATATGAAATGGAAATAAAACGATACTTAGTTTATTTTACTTTTGAACAATAATAACTTTGTTACAAAAACAAACTCTCTAAATAGTAATTACAGATACCTACATAAAAATTAAATTATAAAAAATTAAACAGACAAAAAAAACTAAATAAAATTTAGTCTGCAATAATCATTTATTAAAAATTAAATTTAAAATTATTACCATAAGTATACTGGATTTTTAAAATTTGATTTCAGGGCCTAATCTTAAAGTATGCGGAATATCAAAATATGTTAAATGAAGTTTCGGGCTGATTTTGACGAAAATAAAAAATTGGGTTTGATCAAATTACAGTTTGGGTAATATAGACTTTAACCGGCTTACCACGAAATAACTCGAAATAAATTAAAATTTCATCAAACATAAACCCTTCTCAAATATAGACTTAAGTTAGGCCAGTAAATCTCAAATTTATGTTTACCACCATATTTAGGCGTAACGAATACATTTCACTTAGTGTTAATATATATCAATATGAATATTGTTTATTTTAAGAGCTAATTATGAAACTAAAATTTTTCCCTCATTAATTCCTTTTCTTGTATATAAATATAATATGAATATTGAAAAAATAGAGTGGGAAAAGCAGTATTCGTTTTTAATTTTCTTTCATAACGTAAAGTCAATTACTGTAAACTTGTGATCCGTTTCTTTCAGATAGGTTTACAGAAGTGGACTAAGATGGAGGCCCTTGTTGGAACGAGCAGCTCAAAGATAATACGTGTTGTTAATACAGCAATATTTTGTCTTCACAGACTGACGTGCCAGGTCGAGACAGGACACAAAGCTATTTCATGATTTGGATATAATGTGGCTCGGCTGTTATGTATTTATGTAATACCCTAAATACTGAGCACCATACAGGCTTGCCCTACCCTGCCAAGCTAACTTAATTTACATTCTGCTCTTATCAAATGACATAATTAACTTCAATTAACGATTTTATTTTACTTAACTCTTTACTTAAATCTCAATATCACGAACTTTTTACAAAGACCCTTGAGGTCCGACGAATTGAAGGTTTATAAATGCGTGGGGCATTTTTAAAATTTTGTCGATTCGTGAGTGAGTATTAATGATTACTTTTTCGGAATTAGTATACTCGCATATTGTGAGATCAGATAGAACTGACGGTCGTACGTTCCTAATATATGGTTACATGTATGTTCAATATTTAATATACTTGCATCGCGATTACTTACTTCTCAATTTAGCGCATTTGTCTAAAGTGTAAAATTCAAACATTTGACAATTTGTTAGGTAAGTACTCTATAGTTAGAGTATACAAGCGCGGATCCACCATAGTGAGCAGTATGGGCATGCCCACATCCTTATTAGCCTTATGACGCCATACTTTCGCGATTTTTATATTTTTTATAGAATGCACTCGAAGTTGAGAGGCGGCTTCTTTTTTTAGCTAGTGGGCATGCCCACACTTTGTGTAATTTCATACTTCAACTCACACATAATATTATTTTGTGTTGTCCTCACATTTGGTATTTAGACCCGCACCTGAGATTACAGATATATTAGAATGTGCGTTAATATCGACGGAGTATTATCGTATCGTATCGGCGCGCTTAGAAGGCGTGCGCATTCCTGCAGACGCCGCAGCCGAGCGCGAACTCCTCGCCGGTGGCGGGGTGCTGCACGTGCAGCGGGCACTCCTCCGTGCTGCCCGGCAGCTGCTCGCCTTTTGGACCTGCGATAACAACGTAGTAATCGCGTCAAGAAACACCCAATAGATTAATATTAATATTTCTCCTGATTCACATATGCTGAGCCCGGGGCATTCAGTGCAGCATACCTTAACACTTGTTTAAGTGTACTTGTTTGTTTTAAATCAGATTTTCTATATATGTTTTTGTGCCTTTTATATTATGACAGAGCTGGCAAATGGGTATATAGGTCACCTGATGTTAAGAGAACACCACCGCCCATGATCACCTTATACGGGCAGTGTCTTAGGTGTTTGGTTTTAAAGTGACTTCCGTGTTTCATGTTGTTGTGCAACAAGGTTAAGTATTCCATAATAATAATAAGTTGTAAGAATCACCTAAAAATCGGAACTAAGTACATCATCAAATCATCCATTATTTTGAATATACGCAGCAATTCTCTTACCGGCTGGGCATTGTGGTAGTAAATGTCGGGGTATATTCGTCACGCGTTGAAAGTCATCGTGGCACGCATTGCAGAAATGCGATGTGCCGAAGCAGAAGAATACAGCAACCTATGAAATTTTATGTTGTTATTTTTTTTGTACTACTACTTATATATATTTTATCAGAATACTTTTAATCATGCAAGTAATAATGTAAAATCTTCCATTTTTTCCTTTTTATTCTTATGTTTTGTTGCTTCCGTATATCTGAGTTATTTTTTTATGATATAGCAGGCAAGCGGAGGTTCACCTAAAGTTAAGCGAATGACCGCAGACCATGAATACCTATAACATTAGAGTGTTGAGATGCTTTGCCGGCTTGAAGGAAGGGAGATAAAGAGAGGAATAATCATAGGAAGTTGGGAGAGGAATGGGATGGGAATACAGGCCTCATGTTTATGATAAGCATGCGTGTAAAGTTGAATTGTATGAATAAATGAATATGTCATGTATCTTACCGAGCAGCAGTAGCGGCACTTGTACTCGAGGAAGTCAGAGCCGTGCTTGGGGCAGACGCGCGCGCCGGCCACGTCGCTGCACGCGCCGCACACCAGCTCCTTCGGATCCCACGAACTGTTCGACTCCGCCTCGCACCGCGCCAGGCCGCCGAAATACGCCTGTAATAAAGAAAACAGGTGTTGCAATTATTGACATGCTTATGATACGTCACTATATAGGTACTATTTTAAGAGTATATGTACAATAAAACCCTAATATAGGAATAACACGGCCTAACATAAGCTAACTTTAACATTATTTCAGATTTACAACTAAAAATATATCTGAAATATTTACAGCTTTCAATGCTTCTTTTTAGTAGTAATAAGGCATCAAAATGCCACTATCATTACATAGTATAAAATAAAGTCGCTACCCGCGTACGTCTGTATGTACGGATACTTAGATCTTGAGAACTACACAATGGATTATGATGCGATTTTGTTTTTTTTATATGTATAAAACATGCATAATATAGCACGTACAAGGGCGGAGCGGGTCGCTAGTTACTTAATATATTAAATAACTAAAAAAATAAATGCGGGTGTCAGTGGTCAGACTGTCTGTCGTACCTTCCCACACTTGTGGCACACGTAGTAGGCGTATCTCTCCATGGCGTAGCTGGCGGGGTCGATCACGCTCTTGCCCTTGGAGCTGCCGGCGGAGAGCCCCTCGTACTCGAGCCGCATCAGCGCCTTGCGCCGCACCTCGTCCCGCAGCTTGCGTATCGGCGCCAAGTGATCCTCGAGGGTCCAGTGCAGCATGTCCTCCTATATTACACGATTATAGTTTTGAATATATTGATAATTTTCCATTCACGAATTTGGACATAAAGTGAATGTTCTTCATAATTACGGCTCATATGAATTTTATACTCTTACATGTTCATAAAATAGTAGAAAATTACATGTTATTACTTAATATATATTTAACTTCAACTTGGCAAAAATGTATATGTGCTAACAAATACTACTCACTTTGCAAATGGGACATTTCGAAAAGGAGAATGTGATTCTAGGTCCGTTCCATTTATTTTGAAGTACTTTTCTGCAGCAATGTAGGTGAAACACGTGACCGCATGATAGCTGCAATTTAAAAAACATCATAAGGTTAAGAATTGATACACAAAAATTAACTAACTTTTTATAACAACTTACTTATACAATAAAACTGAAAAGTTTGTTTATTTTTTGTTTGTTTGAAGTTTGAACAAATTAAGCTCAGGAACAATTTATCCGATTGGACAAAAATCTTTTTATGTTAGATAGATCTTTATCTGAGGAACGCTAACATTATGCCATGGAGGTGAATCTACGTAGAATAGTTTGTAAGATATATTTGGTCTTAACGTACCTGTATTGCCGGAGCAGCTTGCAACGGATCAGTGAAGCAGATCATGCACATGTCATCCGCGTCTTGGCGTAGCGAGTCCGCACCGCAGCCGAACAGGCACGGCAGGCACGAACGCTCGCCACGCACGCCGCCGCAGATGTGGCCGCAAGGCAAGATACGCGCGCATGCTTCTCGACCGTGTTCCTGAATTGCATGAATAAATTAATTTTGTTGATGATTGTTGCAGTAATTTTAAACATTAATTTAGAACCTATTTAACTCTTTTAAAAATGTATCACCAGTGAAACATTTAAACTATTTCAGACAGACGGACGAATAGGCAGCGGAGTCTTAATAATAGGATCCCATTTTATCCTATGGTTACGGAGCCCTAACAACCCTCATCAAGCGCCGATCATCAACGCACCCGTTGCCAATAGCGAGCAAGCATGCAGAGAGACAAACGGACGCACAGCTGAGTTTTGGTAACATGGTGCCGTTCTATCCATTGGGTTTGGAACCCTGACAACTTACCTGGCACTGATGATCAGCGCACACGTTGCCAATAGCGAGCAGGCCGGAGTTGCCGCGCGTCCCGCAGAAGCGGCACACGCCGGCCATCCCCGTGGCGCCGTGCACCGCCTCGCCCGGGTCGCACACGCCCGCCTCCATGCCGCGGAACTCCGCCAGCCCCTTCAGCGTGCGCCGGTCCACGAGCAGCAGCAACCAGAACAGCTTCGCCCGGCCGCAGCCCTCGTGGATGTCCACGCGGATCGCGCTCTCTTCCTCTTTGCATATCTGTAAAAAAAACATGTTTACAAAAATAAACAAAAACATTTTTACACCATCAACGTCGAAAATATATGCAACTTATTACATTTTATATTATTACATAATGTTTATACAACGCGTACAACCGGTAGTTTTCAGGAATGATAGTTAATTAAAAACAAAAAAAAAAAGAATTCATATTTTTATTTATCAAAATGATACCTGTCTTTGATGAGTCCTTGCAGTCCTATTGAGATGTAAGAAACGATCGCATTCTGAGCACAAAGTGCCACAAGTGCGGCACTCGATAACCGCGGGTGTGATGCCGTCATCGTGGTTCAAGCAGAACTGGCGTGAATCCGCTATGGAGTCGCGGTTACGGGAGTCTCGACCAGAATTGTTGATCCTGTAATCAAATTTAATATTTTTGTTCAATTATTTAGAACTAAAATTCTAATTCACACTTGTTTACTTGATATTGTTGACAAGAATTACACTTACAATTCGATATATTCTTGTTCACATACGCACAAGGCGGATAACGCCAACCAAATTGTAGGTTGAGCAATGCATCTTTGAGGCCTTCTATCCATTTCCTCCATATTAGCCACCGCTCTTATGTACTCAGCTAGAGCCATTCGAGTTGCAGTACCCCAATCAGACGATATTTTATCCTAGAAATACAAAGTACAAAAAATTACGTTGGAAGAATAAATAAAAAAAAGATGAAATATTAATAATAATATGTAAGACTATTTGCATTCTAATGATATCGATTTTTCAGGTAATATACATATAAATAATACTTTAAATTTTTATCTTTTATCTTTATTAATACCTCAGCCATATCGATCAACAATCTGGCAACAATTTGAGCGTGGCTCCTGGTAGTCTCTCCTCTCATGAACCAGGTGGCCGGGGGCGCTGGAGTCACGGTAGTTCCCAGAGTCACGGTGTTCGAGGACGACCCACTTGAACCCTTCACCTTTACTTGCACCGTCACCGCTTTGCCCACGTAACACACCAGATGGTCCAGTAATGTCACCCTTGAACATTTCAATTTTAAATATTATTCAATGAATACACAAAAGTTATTTCTTCTAGAAATGTAAAAAAATTATTCATTTTAATTGAACATTTAATTTCACTTACGTAGATTCATATCTCGCTCCTAAATCTGCACCATAGTTGAGAGCGGCCAACATCTTTTGAGGTGGTATTTCAAATATCATTCTTCGTAATAGAGATATCACCTAAAATAAAATAAGTAATTAGGGCTAGGAGTGTAAAAAATTAAGCTAACTATTAATGTACAAAACAATTACCTGTCTTTGTACGCGTTCGCTGCCCGTATGAAGTAAGGCCAACAGATCGGCAACTAGTTCTGTTCGTTGGGCGAGATGGGAACGCCCAGCCACGCTACCGCTTAGAGCCAAAAGCTAAAACCATGAACGAATACAATGATATTATCAGACTCTTATGACAAAAGAAAATGTACAGAAGCTCGTGCAATTAAAATAAATTTTAATATTTTGTTTTCTAACAGAAAAATTTGTAATTTTGAGAATATCCTTTTTTTTTTCAAATAAAAAAAATTGGTCGTACCAATGAGAGCATTTCAAAGCAATAATTGTCTTGTTGGTGGGTGATCCTAGGCTGTGCATCTTCATCATTCCTATCGACGGCCTCAGCGCAAAGGAGAGCTGTCTCCCAGTCGTCTCGCACGCGGGAAGCCTCGCAGCCAATCGCACACACGATATGTGTCATCACCTAAACGCACATAGACATAAATATAAATCGAGTTTTTCCTTAATAATATTTTATAAAAATCACATAATTATTTATACATATAATAAAAGAAATAAGAATACACATTTTTCTTAAACTTGCCTGTTTTTGTAGTGTAGTCAATTTATGCCCTGCGAACAGTATACCTACAACATGTTCTCGCAAGTCGCTGTCATCACCGGTGGCGTCTCCGGCTACCATTCCCTCAGAATCGCTGCCAGTTTGCTCCCACTCCAGAAGTTTACCAAATACCTGGATAAAAGAATGTTAATCATGAATTAAACACTTATACAATCAAAAGAATTATTAAAAAAATTGTTAAAAGTAAACATTTATAATTAAATTGATTCAAAAGTAATTAACCTTATTACCTGATTTAGGACACAGAGGACTGATCACCTACTTGCCCCTAACTCACAAATTATCAATGAACGGAATAAACATTCGCCACATGCCCCAATGCACGCAGGGGAGCACGGTTCTTCGCTATTATATTTCGAAATTCTATATAAAAACACATCTACAGGTACTTTTAAATTACACTGACTTACTTGTGAAGTGAGCAAGCGGAACACCCGCAAAGTATCCTTCTCGGTAAGTGAATGCAAGGGGTGGGACTGTACGCAATGCGAAGGGTTCAGCTGCGGCCCGCTGAGCACGCGCACCTGACGCACGCGCACCGCCTGGTCGGGCCCACGCAGCTCGCACCGGACACGCACCGATGTATTTGTTGACCCTGACAATGGAAATTGTTAAGCGGTCCAATACAAAGATATGTCAGTTTTAATAGCGACTAATAAAGACGGATAGGATATAGTTAGTTGTAATAATAAATGTTTAAAAAATAGCAATTATACGTTTATAACTCTGATGTCGCATTATACAGAGTGAGTTATTGAAATATAAACTATAAGAAAAGTGTTGATATTCAGCATTTTTGATATTGTTCGTAATTTAGGATTTGGCCCTCAAAGCTCGCTTGAATAACTCATTCTCTATAAGAAATATAAAATTTAACAACGATACTTACGTGGTAATATGTAGCAAACCCAATGAGCGTTTTTAGTGTCCACATCAACATCCATCATCTGAAGCAAATCTGTTGGACCAGCGCTGTGCCAGAACGTGATCATCTGCGTTTTTGTCTACAATAAAATATAATATTTATTTATGATTGTTAAAAGAAATTTTTTTCCGAATCTGCAATTCTTGAGAGCATTTAACAAAAAATATACTCAATTAAAATAATATAAATCAATTCTCACCGCAGGATCTCTAGTATTGTCTATGTGGATACACACGATGTGAGGTTTATCTTCAGCTGAACCTCCGTTGTATGTAATTTGGATCCACTTAGTTTTGTTCTTGTCCTCGTCGCCAGACTCCCAAAATGTTTCAGTGGAATTGTCAGTTAGGGCACCGGCCATTCCTTGTCGCGAAGAAACCGTAATCGTACACCAGCCGGTCACATCAGGACAACTCCATACATAATTCTGTTGCTTAAAATCCAAATGCCATGATTAAATTTTTGATCTATTTTATATAAAAATAAAAATATATTTTTATTATAAACATCGATACCTTGTTGAAATAGCTTTGATAACTTTCGTGTAATGCTCCCAGAAGACCATCTTCGTAGGCGCCATCTTCAGTGTGCGATAATATTTTACTAATTACACTGAATACTTGCGATCTTTTTTCCGAGCAGCATTAAGAGATTGAAAGTGAAGGTTTAAATACATTTTTAAACACATTTTAACACACACACAAATTAATAAATTTTATTATTTCATAAGAATGAAACATACAAAAATTGTAATCTATTGGGAACGCTATGTCCATTTCTAGAAAGAGGGTCACTTGATGTTAAGTGATCACCGCTGCCCATAAACACCTGAAACACTGGGGGTGTCGCAGATGCGTCTCTCGAAGACCCCAATATCAAAGTAGTTCAGAAATACTGCAGATGGAATGTTGTAATACCTGTGTAGGAAGGCTCGGTCGTGCTGCGAGTATTGCAGCTCCCAGCAGCGCACGGCCTGCAGGTTGGCGGCGCTGGCGGGCGGCAGGGACGGCGCCAGCGCGCTGATGGAGCCGAGGAAGGCGTGGAAGGCCGCGCGCGCCCCGCGAGCCGCGCGCCCGCCCGGGCACAGCGCGGACGTCGCCGCCGTCGGGATCACGCTGCGACTCGCGTCGTTCAGTACGTTCTAGCGTAACATTCAGTGTGTGAGAAATTTTCATTTATCTTTTCTATAAGCAAAATCCGTAAGTATCCATATTTTTGTGCAATTCAAATAGATTTATGAAAGTTATTGTAATAATTTGAACACTAGAGCAGACACTTTTTAAAAATAAGTGGCAAGAATGCAAACAAAAATTAACGACGCTTAATTTTTTTTCGTAATCTAGTCTTAATAATAGTGAAGTTCTCAAAAAACCATTGGAAACCATAAGATTTGATATGCTGAGAGAATAAAATTTGCTAACGATAACACTGATAAAAATGGTATCATTACAAGTAAGCAAAAGAAAATGTGCACAGGAAGTAAAAGTGAAACATACTTCCTTATTGTCTTCAGAAGGATCGGGCGGTTGTACGATGCGCGCGTACGAATCCAGTGCATTGCAGAACCACCACATCACATCGTGCACGCAAGTGGGTTGACTTGTTGAACGTAGCAACCAATTTAGGGCCTAAAATTTTATTTTAATTTTTATACTTATATACACAAGTTCCACATAATGCAAACAAATAATTTAGTTATCTTAGAGTTGATCAATAAGTAATCCCTTTCTAACAAATCATTTTAAAATTTTAAGCGTTAGACTACAAGGTTTTAAATGTTTCTCACTTTCTCAATTCAAATTTTTTTTTATACTTCAAAATGCCATACCTCGAAAGCATATTGCCGTATTGTATTTATTCTAACAATAGCGTCCAGTTTGTGCTTATGACTTTGCAGATCTCTTTTCGCCAGTATGAAGGTAAGCACAGGCGATCTGACTAAGCTCTCAGGGTCAACGTGTGGAGTCGCGAAGGCCGAAACACCGCCGCCCTCGGTTGTCCAATCGCATCCAACGAGTTTCTGTAAAGCCGCACTTGGCTGCGACAGGAGAGAAGATCCGGCACCTGAAAAAATGTATTGAAAATTGAACAACATTACGTTCTATCAAAATGATAAACCGTAAAGCGCAGGGTATACAGCAATGGTCTATGGCGTCGGAAGGTGTGGGTTCGATCCCCACGACTAGAAAATTATGATGTGATGAACATTGTAATTTTCTACTGTCTGGGTGTTGATTTATCTATAGTATGTATGTATTTACAAAAAAAATATGTTTAAGTATGTCCATCAGTCATCTAGTTTCCAGAGTACAAGCTTAGTATAGAAATATTTACTTATTTTTAGCTTACCAGATAGCGTTTCTTGAGAATCAGGCTCAAATCTGGTGAGTGGTGGTCTGGCCGCATGAGCGAGATCGCGTCCGCCCGCTTGGCCCATGGACACGGAGCGATGCACTCGAGGATATTGAGAACTCAACATTTCATTTGGTACGAACGGATTGTTCTGCAAATTTGCACAATTTAATAATAATAAATTGAAACTCAGGTTTATCATAACTTACAAAAGTTCACATATGATAAAATATATCTTTTATCTCTTAAGAGTTCTTATCTTCAATTTAAATCAATTAAAATAGTGGCCAATTAAAATAAAGGACTTACCACATTAGTAGTAGGCAAGGGTCGTCCAAGAGAATGGTATCTCGCTGCATCAGCGGCGCTGGTTTTAGGCGCAACTCCCAGAGCGGGGAGGCACTGGAACGGAGGAGCCGGTTGCCACAAGCTGCCCGGAGGTGTCGGCGGACTTCGACATGACATGTCTTGCCATGGTGAAGCATTTGGAGCTTCTGAAATTGTATAAACACTTATATTACAAACAAATTTATTTAGAAATAAATAATTTAATGATATAGAAACAAAAATTTAATGTATAGGCAAAATAGTAGAAAATAAAATGTACCTGAGTTTTTCAGTGGAGTAAGGTCCAGAAGAAAGATCGCGTTGTCTTTCATGGTGTAGTGATCGATCTCGGGCTCCAGCCTCTCGGGTCGACTGACGTCCACGATGGTGACAGTCTTCTTTGGCCGGACGCTGCACACCTTCAGCGCCTTCTCGCGGCATTTCTCGCAGTACAAGTACCAAAGTTGGTATGCTGCTAACGTAGCGCGTATTTTCACACCGATAAGGTCTAAAATGGCCCACGACAACGCAAAGGTATAAAAATTAATAAAAAGAAAATTATATAAATTAATCAACACATGCGATTTCATGCAAAATTATCAAACATACAATATTTTAAGGGAAATTAATAAACTTGAAATAATGTGCTTATATAGAGGATATAATAAGTAAACAAGGAATAAATTATCATAAATATATACGTTTGTCAGGAAGGTGTAAATATGTGAAGGTTTTAACACTTAATAGTATACATATTTTTATTTCTAATCGTACTTTCAGCGATTAATAAAAGGTGTCCTCAATGATATCTGTCCTATAGTCTCGGTTATCAATTAAAATTTTCAAATGATATATGTAAAAGGCAAGTACTGTGCCTCATTTATTATTCCACGGTTTAACTCATTACTTGACAGTGGCAGTATGTGCAGGTATGTGCGTTATATATGTTGAATATAATTTGTACTGACTAATGATTAGGTTATTATTAAGCGCGTACCTTGAGCGAGTTGTCCGCACGCAGACGCAGGCGAGTCCGCAGTGGAGGGGATGGGGTCGGCGTGCTTGTAGGTGCCGACGCGGTCGTAGCCGCGGGTGGTGGGCGCGCGGCAGCCGGGGTGCGCGGAACGCATGTGCGCGGCCAGCGGCGGCGTCACGGTCGCGCCGCCACATAACTCACAGCGAACTGAGACAATATTATTAATTAATAGTTATCTTTAAAATACCCGACTGCGAAACGTACACAAAAAATTAATCCTTCTTTTTCTTTTTTTATTACAACAAAATGTGAAACAAATAATAAATGTAACTTAATTGTAAACTGTTTTTAACCAAGGCAATTATTATTGCACCGTCACATACCCATATACGGTAGCTTCGGTGAGGGTCCATACTTCCAATTTTTCTTCCTTAACGCCCCACCAAGCGGTCCAATTTCATCATTGTCGTTGTTTTCTTCTTTTTTCAGCCTGTAATAAATAATTGTATAACTATGGTCATTTATATCACTTTAATTGTTGATTTCTTATAATAGTACGTACTTATCAGTAGCAGCGTTTAATTGATCAGCATCACAAAGGGAATCCCACAGAGCAACAAGCGCACGTAATGCCGGAGGCAGAACATTTACCACTGATGTCGACGCTGATGATGACGACGATCCTTTGAAAATTAACAATACACATTTGTTGGTTAAAGTACATTGGAAAGTAATAAAGATTACCGTAGAAGGGCCACTAAAAATCAGAGTTTTGGCCGTCAATGACCCCGGTGCATAAGCTGAGTGGCCACCTCATTTACCTGTGCACTACTGCACATTCGTGACATATTCGTAATAATTAATGTTCATGATAAGTTTAATTTGTGTTCTTTTGTGCTATTGTGGAGATAAATCAATGATTTTTCTTTTCTAATATCGATTTTAAATTGGTTTATAACTGATATGCCAATGCTTACGCCGAAAAGTTACATAGTTTTGCAAAAAATCGATGTGACATGGCTTGTACCTTTAATCGACCTGGACATTTTTTTATTTGATATATCCTATATTAACTGTGGGTACTGTATGATATTTCTTAATTGTTTAAAACAAACTGCTTTCCTTCACTAAACTTACCAGTTTCGCCAAGGTGTGAGTGGGAATCCTCTTCCCGTATGGTACCGTTGAAATCACTTCTGCGAGCTCTGCTTGAACTGGCCTCAGTGCCAGAACGTGTTAGCGTTTCCAACGTGGAAGGATTTATGCGAAGGTATTGGCCTGTAATGAAAAATATTAATGCACTTATGGAATATAATTTTATAACTTTACCAGGTAACGTTAGTCTTTATAATTAAGTTACCATATTGTCTTTATAAAATTAATTGTAAGGGATTTCTTTCACAATGTTACAATTATACGTACCAGCATTAGAAACCTCCACGGAGTGCCGCTGTGGTTTAGGAATGGGCGGATCGTGAGGAGCGCCGCGGGTCACAACCAGTGCGCCAGCCTTTGGCAACTGCGGGTGGAACTTTAAGAATGCGGCGCACGCTATCGCATCGTGTACTATTCCTGTAATTATCATCAGCAATAATGAACAATAAGTAAGCAAGTGACATAAAATATTGAAAATCAATAAATGATTATGACAACATTGTTTGTGTATTTATAATGAATTTAAATTTTAACCTAAATTGTCGATTAGTTAGTTAGATTTGTAGGGAAGTAAGAACCTTAAAAACAATTAAAAAGAGGCAGAACAATACCTTCATGCCACAATAAAGCAGCAAATATAGATCTTAAGCATTCAGCCTGCGCAGGACTCTGCGCTTGTTTCTTCGGCAACGGCTTGGAGCGCGCGGGCAGCGGCGGCGGAGACGAAGAACGCTTGAAGCTCGATATGCTCGCCAGTCGTTCACGAGGTGGATACTTCTCGTCCTACAATTATAAATAGAAGCATTACACACACATACACATTATTATATTAGTGTTTTTTTATTATAAATAAAACAATAATTTAAAAGATTTCTGAGAGTACAGAATTGGATTTTTAGGTAAGTTATACCTTAGATGTGCCGGGAGTGGGTTGATCATTACGTTGAACCTGAACGCTAGTTTCAGGTGAAGTCTGAGTAGCAGCTTGTGCTACAATCTTTTCTTCTTCTATTTTATCGGGCTGAAATCGTAACACAATTTTACTAAATGAAGTGTACGATTATGAATGTATAGTAGCAATTTATATTTATTCCAAAATATATAAATAAAACAGTCAACATATTACGCACAGGCCCGGGACCAGCATTATTTTCAGCTTCTGCAGGTTTGGCGATGTTAGCATCTATAGCGTTCCTAATCTTGACGGCTTTAATATTTTCAACTTCTGCCGCCATAACGTTGGGGTTTTTAAGAGCATTGCCTTCGTTATTATCAGCGATGTCTTGTTCGTTGCCCTCTGGTTTGGGTAGTGGTTGATCTTTGTTTACCGAATCTTCTCGAACATTAGCATCATTTTCTACTATATTTATTTTTTCTTCGACTAGCTCTACGACTTCTGCAAACTTTACATTATTGGCATCATTGACGTCTGCTATTGCTTTGGCGACGTCCTGTCCATTGTCTGCTAGATTTTGCACCGCCTGCTCTGGGTCCTCATCATCACCATCTCCATTCCCATTATTTCTGCGCCTATATTAAAAACAATAAATGTAGTTCCCTTACAATGTTAAGCTATTGAAATTATTATAGATAATGTAGAAATTTAGTATTGTTACGTACGGAGGGACCCTAGCCGGTTGGTTGATAATAGCGGCTGCAGCATCTTTCCGCATTTTTCTATCAAATTTACTGGGCTCAGCCATCCTCACGGGATTACTTCTTTCTTTCTCCTAAAAAAAATATCCAGTAATGAGATCTAAAGTAGGATTAAATTAGGATATTTCTTACAATGCTCAAGTAAAACTTACATTTGGAAGATCGCATTGAACTGAAAATGGAAATTTCTCTCCAGGATTCGCATCTGTAAATTTTATTTTATTTTATTAGAAAAATGTTAATTTTAAAATAATATTGATAAAAGCATAATTTTTTAAAATAGAAACCGTTCGGATCTAGATCGTCGTCCAAGGGCCACATGGGAAGTTCTGATTGCGCCTCCAACCTGTCCCAGCCAATAGGATCTTCCTCCTAGAACACAATCATAGAAAAAAATATAAGTATACAAGAATGAACACAATCGTCACCTACCATAAAGTTGTCATTCAGAGTGACGCTCTATATGACGTAAGCGTCTGCTACGTTTATTCCCGCTAACAACACCGTGCCATTAGTCTACTATAATTTACAGTCAGTTTAGATCCTGTAATCTTCAGATTTCCTTGCAAGATTAAATCATAACACCTCTATAATACAATTATTTTATATGACACATTTTCCCGCATGTAGTTAATTCTATAAATGTGAAAGTTAATAAGTAACACTGATTGAAAATCAGCGCTGGGTGAGTTTCCAGCATGTTATGCTGAATCCTAATTCAGATGCACAAAAGGGACCTATCCCTTTTGTGCATCTGGTATGATACATCAGAGTGTTACTATATTTTATAATTGTACTAATATTATAAAGAGAATGAGGAGTTTGAAGAAAGTATAAGAGTTTGAACGCGCTAATCTCAGGAACTATGGGTCCGATTCGAATTTTTTTTTAGTGTTAGATAGCTCATTTATCGAGGAAGGTTATAGGCTATATATCATCCCGATATTCCCACGGGAGCGAAGCGAGCGCAGCTATCTTATATGTATCGTGTCATGTCTTTATTTCAAATAAATGCTTTTCCTATCAAGTGGGCTGAACTGATAGGTACGTTCAGCACAGCTACTTTATAACTTAAAATTTCATATAAAATTACACGTATCCCAGGACAAATAAAATGCCGAGTAAAAGTTAGAGATAAATATGGGACATTTCTTGTGAAACGGAAAACATAAATAAAGCGAGATCGTAAAATTTGTTCGTATTTCGGTCAGTCATGTTTAGTAGATATGAACGTTTGCGCAATAAATATTTGATAGGTCATTAATTGCTTAGTTAAAAACTTTACATAAGATCCTAGTTGATCTACGCGGCTTCACTCCAGTAGCATAATGTTATAGCCTATTTTACTCGTGTAGCTTTCGAATGGTAAAAGAATTTTTGAAATCGGTTCAGTAATTTTTAAACCAAACAAACAAACAAAGTTTTTCTCTCCATAATATTAGTGCAGACAAAATTTGAAGACACTATAGATAAGGAGATAAACTTGTAAGCTTACAGGAGGTGTGACAGGTTCGTCTTCAACGGGGCCGAGGAGAGCGCAGTCGAGCTGCCGGTGGTACTGCATGCTCCACGCGACTTCCACGTTGCCTTCCACATACGCTTGGATGGAGTCATCGCTCAAACGGACCCACGCGCCGTCTTTATTTGAAACCTGAGATGAACATTTATTACTATTATCTTGTAGTAACAAGGCAATGCTTGTAGCGACACTCCTGTAATAAAACTACTCTAATTTTTTTCCTTTATTTGTTGTTCAAATATAAATACAATCTTGAACAATTTTATATTCATTACTTATTCGTAGTCCTAAATCATGTCTTACTAATTCATCTTCTGCGATTTTTGTATAAATGTACTTCTTGTATTTAATTATCTAACTACGACGACGGGACGAGGTGGCTTACAAAACGGACAATAATAGTTAGTTTATTTTTTATATAAAACCCTGTCTTACTATATACTTTTAAACTAAACCCTGTTTTACTGTATTACTATATACTTTTCCATTATTTCCATGAAAAATTTTCCAGGCCCATTCTGATTTTGTATCGCTATATCAAACTGTGAGAGAAATGGTAACAAAAAGTAACAGCCAAAAAAGACTTCACATGACGGTCACGACCACTCTGTCAAGAGTGACACGAAAAAGAAGAAGATCGCTATATCAAACTGTATGGCCATACTTCTTCGGTGAAGGCGACATAAGCGCCGGGGGGCACGCGGCCGAGCTCCTCCGCCTGCAGGCTGGGCCCGGCGCGCACGCGCAGCCCCGCGCTGCACTGCGTCACGAAGCGCTTCAGCTTCGTCACCGCGCCCTCCGCCGGCAGGCACGCCTCCTGCGCCTCCACGTTCTCGTTCTCCGGCACTTCTATCACCACTTCCTGTGTACACATATTGAGAAATATATGTACTGGCTGCAGTATATTCTTACTTAAAAAAGATTGGATCACTTTGATCAAGAATTGATATAATTTGTAATTATTGTTTGCCATTGCTGGTTGCCCGTTTTAAGTTTAATTGAGATACGATATCGTTTATTGAGATACGAGATATAAAAATATTTCAAAAGCAAAGAATAATGATAATTCTTCGCAGAATGGACCCGCCTTAAAACCGTGTACCTGTATCCATACGACCATAGCGATAAACAAAATTTCTCTTAGCACTTTAATATTATGGTGTACAAAGATGAGATGGACTAGTCTGTCGATAATAAACCATTTTAACTGACTTTCAAAAACAAGGAGGAGGTTCTCAATTCGACCGTATTTTTATTGTATAATTTAAACACACGAAATCTAAACTTTGGTAACAAACCTGCGGCGACGGCTGATCGTCTAGCGTGCACCTAAAGAGATATTTGCCAGGAATGCGCGGGATCCACAGGGCGGAGTAGGAGCCATCTGTTTGGGGCCGCACCGTGATGCGCTCAGTGGGAACCTTGAGCACACCCATCCCTTTCAATCGGCTTTCCCCCCATATCCCACTCGCGTATCGTAGCTCTTCTAATGAGAAATCTTGATAAGCCTACGGAATTCATGAAATATAAATATAGCAAATTTCCAAGTTAATAAAAAATACTGAAATTGTTAGATGATTAGTTTTGCATAAAAGCACAGTGAGAAAAAACAGAACAATCCAAAAGCCCCTAGGGATAATTTGATTGTTCCTTATATATTGTTAAGTAAATTACCCTCATCATAGTAATAGTCTGAAAGCGCATAGTTTCCCTAATTGTAGTGGTGAACCGCACATTAGGAATTCCTCTAACTCGCTCGGCTTCGGTTGGTCGACTCATGTACAGGGACATCGCTAAGTTTTGTACAATAACCTAAAAGGAGACATAATCTTTAATAATATTTTATCAACGACACTTGACGTTCAAATATCTTAAAACAGAATACACATAAGTAGAAGATGAAAAAGTAATTAGGGTATTTGCGAATGCAGTAGGTAATTTTCATTTAAAATATAAGCTCGTGATAGACTCATTCATACATACAATAATCGGTAGCCTGTTAAATTCATTTACATAGAGTCAAGGCCGACACTAACATTCTTGTAAATTTACTAATAAATTATCGTTTGATGAGATCGAGCGGAAAGGTAATTAAAGCTATTTAACATTTTTTCGCAATTCACAAGATCTTCTAACAAACGCGCATGTAGAATTTCCTATAGTATTATGATTACCTCAATTTTGACAGCGGATGAGGATACAACATCACCATATTGGTCTCTGACAATGACAGGCAGGTTGACTCGAGTCGACGGCAGCACGAGGGATACCGGAGCTTTCAATTCGCATTTGGAAGGCTCCACGCGAGGAGTTGGAGCCAGCCAGCGCGCCAGCCGACCGCCGGCAGTGCTCTCTGCCCCCGCCACAAAATCCGATAAGAATTGACGTTCAGTTGACGTACACCTGTAAACGAAAACTTTAGTACAAAGGCCCACATATCTAAAAATAAAAGCGCTAAGAATGTTTAACAACAATGGACGTTCAATAAATGAGCAACACAAAAAATCTCGCATCAGGTTAAAAATAAACATTAACTTGAAAATCATGCGAAGAATCCAAGCACGTCGAATATCGAAGTGAGTTCAGATTTCATTTCAAATTGAAATCGTAGGGATGACCCAATAACTGAGCATAAGCTATGCTAGAGATTTAGGGCATACTCATCATAGTTTTACCGTTACAATGTTAGACGTGTTTGTGTATTACAGATCGAGCAATGATTAACTGACTAACTACGAAAAATAAAAAGTATAGATTGTAGATTCACAGGCAAATCAATAAATGAAGATAGGCGGTACGTTGTTACTGTTATAAAGTCATTAAATTTTTTGAAGAATTCAAAACTGGGATATGTAACGAAAAATCTCGTAACTTATGTAGAATTAAAAGAAAACTATAAGAATAGGACTAACAGGTTTTGAGTAAAAACAAAAATAAGTCAAATTTACGTACAAATTTCATTGAAGATGCCCTAAACTTAGTTAAAACTATCGAGTATAAGTGGTAGTAACTGTATTATGGTGTAACCATATTATAAACAACCCTGGAAACCCAGTCCTATTTTGAGTAACAAATTGTTGTGACAAGTTAATAAATATTCACCTAATTGTGTATAAACTATATGGTAATCATAATAATAGTTTATGCTCATTCGCACCGAATTTATTATATAATATTTTTATAAAGAAAAATAAATTGTTAGGTAGAGTTTGCTCAACCTCTTACATTTTTAAACTCCCCTATTTAGTAAAGTTTTTAAACTTCAAAAAGTTTAAAAATTCCTAATAATACTAAACTAATACTTAAGTACACCAAAAGAGATAGGTCGCGGCGGAGAGCAGCGGCTGTTCGACCTTATGGACTAAGTTATTCACAACGATTAAAGTGATGTCATCATTGTAAATCGATAAATTTTGAATATAAATAAAATAATTTGATTTCTACTTCACATCTTAGAATATTTTTGAAGTACTAATTAACAATGCTAAAAAAGTGCAAATTTTAACAATTATTACGTTGTCAAAATGTGACAAAATAAATGCTAAAATAACGATTAGCGATGTGGGATAATTTTTAGGGACTTTGTCTTAAAAGTCAATTGATTAAAAGTCAATAGATAAAATGTGTTCCTTTATATTCATAATATTATTTATGATTTTTTTATATGAATGAGAAAAAAACTTAGTTTCCTAAAATAAGTCATGACTCATGAGACTTAATTTAAGGACATCCTTCTAATTTAGATAATATTATAGACAATATCAAATAGACGGATGTCCTAAAAAGAAGTAAAACATTTCCTTCATATTTTAATTCAGAATTTTATTTGTCTGTAATATTTTAATTCAGAATCATAATAAATTTATTTATCTTTCATTGAGAAAGATGCAAGGAGTTAGAGACAACAAAACAGTATCAACTAAATCTGTTTTTTTAAATCGAAATATGATAAATAGCTAAAAATAATTTCATAATTAAATTAAGTTTACTTTGCTGATATAAATCGAGAAATTTAATTCGCAAAGCACGACTAACTCAAATTACTGTATAATAAGTGTTAATGAATCCTGATCATCGACATCGATAATAAGGTGAGATTATAAATATGGCATCACTAGCGTTAGATACAGCACAGGGCGCGATTCGCTGCAAGCAGTGGCGACTGGCGGCTCTCGGCAGTCGGTGCATGACGGTCGTAGCGCGCGGTTGGTCGCGCTCGAGCGCGGCAACATGTCGCGCCCCCCCGTGTCACTAGTGCTTTCAGTGCTCCTCACGCTCACCGCCGCCTTAGCCGAGCCCCAATCGGACTTGTGTGAGAGGGAATATTGTCAATGCACCCCCGCGAGACACCCGAACTGGATGGTCGTGAACTGCACTGTGCCGAATAATCAGGTATTATATACAAAGTGAATGTGTATTAATAAACAACCGGACGTTGGCGAGTTGTAATTTTTTCTTATGACAGCGTTGGTAACAGGAGTTGGGATAGAAAAGTTATCATTCAGCTAAGTATCCCTATTACTTTTGAGAATATGCCACCCGGAGGTTACGCCTCAGGAATCACTAATTATGTCCATTGTTTACAATACAATTATATTTCTGATAATATTCGTTATGATAATAAATGATACCTATATCATGTAAACAGTCATTAAGAGACTAAAGAAACAAAGACTTTATTACATATTTATATATATTATAAATAAATACAATATTGTCATAGAGAAGCGACTCTATCAAGCTTTTCGTGTAAATAGGTAATACCCTTTAACGTATGTTCTAACAGAGATTAACGATTAATTACTTTACGATCATAAATTAAAAAAAGGGCGCCATAAAAAATAGAGACTACTACCTGCCCTCAAATGTTCATTGTGTGTCATCTCGACGGATCGTATAAACGAGCTGTTATTCCAATCTCGACGGAGACAGCGCTCCGCGAACTCCAACCACAAGTTATTTTAACCGTGTTTGGTTCTACTTCAAAGTTCATGTGCTGTGATAAATGTTTTTACCTACATGCTAAGGAATCAACTACAAGATGATACAGTGTCGTGCTGAATATTCGGGACTTGATATATGTATTTCTACACAACGGGACCTATGTTGTGATATGATATATTTATATGATACATTTCGGATTTGTTGTAAAGTTTGAAACGCCCGATGCGGCCGCGACGTTTACACTTTACTCGGAAGTTGTGCGATGGCATCTACTGCGGAAATGGTTCATTGTGTCTACATGCTGTGAATTAATAATCTTTAACTTGTTTAATGAAACATTATAGGTCTTTTAATGTTGGTCACAATGATTGGTATCTTATCTAACTGAAAGGGACTGATAGCCGACAAAAATAATAAAGCTATCTTTAATATATAATGTTATCAACTAACAGCAAGACAGATATTGTATCCCTTATCGATTCAAAATAAACTAAATACCAAACTTCAATGCTTTGTTAATACACGGACCATTCTAAATATTCCATATAATTACATAGTGTCTCTATATCATTAAAACCTACCAGACATAAATTAGAAAAAGACAACAATAGTCAGTCGAGTCGCCCCGAATACGGGACACTCTATTTACAGATTTACCACTAGCAAATTCATTTAGTTATTGGCAACTTTTTAAAATACCCTAGAATAAAAATAAACTACTACATTTAAGAGAAATGTTTCTTACAAGACAAATATTTCAAAATTGCACGGTTCAAAGTTTGCTCCATTTTTCTGACCGTCTATTATTACACTAGACGGTATTGCCAAGACCGTTGTTTTATAGCGTGTTCTGGTTTTCAGGATAAATAACTGGATAATGTATAAAAATTCACCGCAATTCTCACGTTGACTAATAACAAATACAAAATGTGGGCAATATGGGCTCTTTCAAGAACAATGACATGCCTCTAACTTTATTAGCGAAACGGTAGAGATAACAATTTAATAATAGACATTAATGTGCGCAGGAGTTTAAATTAAATGACT
Organism: Phoebis sennae; assembly: GCA_001586405.1. Taxonomy (NCBI): domain Eukaryota; kingdom Metazoa; phylum Arthropoda; class Insecta; order Lepidoptera; family Pieridae; genus Phoebis; species Phoebis sennae. The sequence continues at coordinate 870,571 of LQNK01000508.1, forward strand.
TCTACGAACTGAAACATTGAGCCGTAGATTTTTGCATATGACACTATTTTTTTATGACTCAACAACGATAAGACAATCCACGTACTAATTTAAGCCATTAACAAAAAGGATTACTCAGTTGATGAGTCTTTGCAAATGGGCCTTAGTGTAAACAATATATAAATAGTTTAGTAATTAAGGTATCGGTAACACCAAACCAGTTAATTACCAAACTAGTATTGTAATAACAAAATAACAAAAATAAATATTGCAATCATATTTATTGTTATATTATATTCTTAAAACTAGAATTACAACGAAGAAAAGACACTTTGCCCGATATTTTTTTTTAAATTCTAATAGAACTATAAAACGTATTAAGAAAACTTGCATCCTTGTTTGGTTAAAACATAGTGAACGTTCCGCTATCGCAGTGCTCAAATACAATACCGGAAACTATGTGCAGTGGTCATATTACTCCTAGCGGAATACATTGTTTTGCGTCATGTTGACATTAAACATGTGTGTGCAACATTCCCTCAGCCCCAGTGGCCTGTTGCACATAAGTTATTTTATACCTCACTTATCATTCGAACTATAGATGCTAAGAGGAAAAGAGGCTTCTGATGAGGGGTCCATGTTATAGTGGCCAAAGCGTAAGTCAAGCGTTAATAAAGAGTTCGCTTTGCACCTGTTGCTGAATAGCTAATACTGGCAACAGCAATGTTAAGTTTGTTATGAACAGACTATAAAACTTTTTTCTACGTGGTAGTAAATTCAGATCTACTATATAATATACTTAATATGATATTTTCTAATTAACTTATTTCAAAAACTACACGTCTGTTAATGGAATGGGATGAATAAAATCCCGTAAGCCGAATGATGCTTCTTACAAAATGAGTATTTAAAAACTAGTGTGCATCGGGAGCAACGAACAAACCACAAAAAAATCATCATGAGATATCGCTTCCTGCGTCGGGCGAGCCGTGCACGCTATAGATTAAAACAAACTTTTTGTTGTAACTTTTATGGATTATCTATAAGAGAGAGATTGTTAGAAGATAAAAGTGATACTTAACGAACATTTTATAAAAATCGAATTCATATTACGCTAAAAGAATTTGAATTCAGTCATATATATGTAAGAATTTAAAGCAGAATTTTATTTACTTGTTTTAAATTTTCCACATTTTTGATGTTCATTGAAGTGTTTCTTGATATTAATTGCTGAATATCTCATATTGAAAGTCGCGTACACATAACTATTTTTATTCATGCGGCGCTCATTCATTTCTATTTGTAACAATTGGAACACATTCGTTTTCCCGGAATTTTGACTGATATCAAAATAAGATTCAAACCGACGCAAACCATGAATATGATAATCATCGACGTCTCTTTTAACATTCAATAGAATAAGGGAAACACGGATGAATTAAAAAACTTTTATTAATCTTTACTATCGATTTTTAATAGTATTGTTATGTTAGCCCACATTTGATAAAATAACAGAAGTAAATAAAATATTTACTTCTGTTATTTTATCAAATAAAGTAAATGGCCTTATACCAGAAAATAACTCAAATACGATTATATATAAAGTATTTATAAAAAACGTAATGTTAAGCATTTTAAAAGCTTTATGAATTAAGGATAAAATAAGTAAAACCGCGCAGATGTATACCCTCAATAAGTACACTCAATGTAGGTGAAATTAGTAATATTTTATTAGACAAATTAACACTCGTCCAGTACACTATATTAACTCATAACGGGCAAAAGTCTGTTCACATACAAAATAAATAGAAGCACCATAGTATTTCATACACTAACGTTAATATCCAAATCTCACCCTTATTAGAACGAAGTAAAGAATTAAGTGCAATGCGAGCAGCTCAGGAGCTATAACAATGTTATGAACCTGTTGCGTATTAAGGTTTACACCTCTAACGCGAGAACGACAAAGAACAAACTGACCAGCGGTAAACATCTAAAAATATTTAATTATAGCGACCTCATATTTGAATAAGGAATGCAGTAAATATAATAGATATTAAGGTCAATTTACCTATGATGGATTCGTTTATCTTATAAGCGAAATGAAGAAAGTATACTTAAGACTTAATCTTACTTGATACCTTGCGCATAAGAAAACTGAACTCTAGTACTTTAAAGAATTCATTGAACTCGCACCCATCTATTGTTAAGAGATCTATTACCATTACGTATAATCATAAGAAGAAACAGTTAGATATTGAATGTTATTTCCTATGCTCTGATTGAAATATAGATCAAGGTCTGTCCTTGTATTATACGTCGGGATTGATTTTATTGCTCTTATCTGTATTTTGTTGAGAATGCAGGATCGAATAGAAATTATTTATTGTCTTTAGGGGAATTAAGATAAATAGTCATTCGAAATTGGGAATACACTGTACATATACTCATGCTTGAGCTTATATTGCGGTCATCTGTTGCATTCCTTAAAAGGCAAACACAAGTCTACTGTATGCAATTGCAAAACAAAACTCGATTCTGAGTCAGTATGATCGTACCGCAATACAGTATTATATTCACCCTTGAATATACGGTAAATACTTCTTACTTACTTACTTACTCCTTTGGCGCAGGGACCCAAAGTGAGTCTTGGCCTCCGACACAAGAGCCCTCCATTCTTCTCTAAATGTAAATACTTCTGAAATATGTAAAGTAAGAAACAAGAAAGTTGGGACCGCAGTAGCATGATAAATGTCAGTAAAAATATTTTGGTAATACAAAGACTTGTAAAGACAAGTCTGAAGGTAAATGTGAGAAACGAAAAATTAGAGCAATTACTAAGACACAGCGCTTCTTACGAACGTCCATATTAGTGAGTCACGGTCGTTATCTGAGGCAATGCGAGTGTGAGCGTCTCGATAGCAACTACCGAACACGCACAAGAAACCAATATTTATCAAACTATACATACCGTAAAGATAACATTCATCCTTCAGCTCGGAATCAAAAAGTATTGTTTAAAGTTTTTGTATAGCATGAAAGTACGGATGTCAGCTGGTCGGAGCTAGTACGAAAGTGCGGATGTCAGCCTTTAAGCTAACAATAGTGTGTAGTCAATGGGCGGACCACTCTCACTTTTTGTATTGCTCTCGAAATGCAAGTGTACGCAGGTGTAACAACTATTTTGTTTATTACACGATATTTATTGTATACTATACTTATTACGATATAATTATTTTTTATTTAGAAACTATCTAAGTTACTTAACACTTAAAGAATTCTCACTTGGTTCAAAATTTTATTATAATGAAAATTTTAAAATTATTTGTAGTCCTCATATGACGTCACGTGACTACTGAGCACTCCAGTGGTTATTATTTACAAATTATGTATCCACTATCTGTAATATTATTATACAAAATTCACTTTAAATTCAAAATGAATAAACGATCTCTGACATTTTATACCGAACATATAAAAACTATTTATAGTTTCATTAGAATTTTACATATACTTATAAAGCGCTAGTAGAACTCTACTAATTCGCTTTCCCCGCATTAATTCAATCAGCAGCCCGTATCCTTTTATAGACCCCTTTTTGAGTGTACTACCGAGTTCGAGCATCTATTGTGGGTGTTCTTTACGTAAAATCAACTATTGCTGATATTATATATTCTCTTTGTGAAGGAAAATTCCTAATATATTTATCATATTGCATTAGTCTCTCGATGAATTGCTGATATGATTTTAGAACAACTATCATAGTACCTACTATGATGTATTATTAACAAAAACTCCTAAACGATACTTAATTAATATATGATTGACTTCCAGAAACTGGACATTAATGAGGGCGATCTCCCCGAGACCACGACGGACCTGATAGTGACGGGAGCCGAGGCAGTGATGATTAACACAAACGCTTTATCTCGCCTGAGCGATGCTAGGCTCGTTCATATCTCCGACACGAAAGCTATCGTCCTGAGGAAGTTTTCCGCTATGCAAATGAATATTGTGAACCTATACCTCGACATAAGCAAGTGTGACGTCTTACGAATTGAAGAACGAAGCTTTGTCAATATCAAAGGTAAGATTTATTTTACGTTCATCGACTCATACTTGAAGACAATTTTGCAACGCGATATGATAATTTAACATGTTATATTGTAAAATTGTATCAACCTTTCTTATAAATTTATCAGTCGAATTTTATTAACTTATTAACACTATGTGGCAAAGCGATGTTATTATGTAATGATATTACATTTACTAAGCTAATAAGCGATTTTATATACCCTTATTGTCATTAAACTGGTATCCCTTAATAAAACATATTGATAAAAACAAAGAACGATATTAAATGTCTGAACGTTACTTAATTTTCCGTATTTACATATTAAAAATGTAATGTTAGAAAACATGCCTAATATGTTATGTGTAAAAATAATTTAACAAGTTTGTGATAAAAGCTCAAAAACTTCAACAATATGTAATAGAGGGGACTACGAATATATAGAGAAATTATTATATTCAGTGATAGTAAACCGGTCTAGATAGCGAGAAGTTGCCTGCCGTTTCGCCGGATGAGCTCGATTATCAGGTCGTTGTCATTCAATTTTAACTAAATCCAGAGTATTACTTCGGCTACTTCTTATTGCTTAATGGGCGTAAAATGTATGTACCATACATGCTAATTTAACAATAAAGACAAGGTAGTATACAGCAATACTTGTATATTAAAGTTTTATGAAATAAATATTTTAATCGTTACGCTTGAGGAAAAATACTTATTTACTATTTATAATTATCCTTGTAAATTTAACGACGACAAAGGACCTCACTTTAGACTTAAAACGAAATTTAATATGTCTAACTGAGTCCATTAGCAGACTGTAATATGGGGTCAGATGTAATGACCACGAACGAGTGCACGCCTACTCGTGCCACACTGTCAAGCTTTATTCCAGCCTGTGGTACAACTATATCTCAATCAATATTTTGTGTGATGCAATAGCCAATTGAAAGCCGAAGTGTACTTATGTCTATGATTTGCAAAGTTCGCAAGAATCGTGAACCTGTCATGCATTTCTTGTTATAACGTATCTTTTTAACATCAGGAAAATCTAAGATTTTTAATCTAAATACGCATAAATCATACTTTAGTATTTAGTATGTTATATACAGGTATTGTACAGATCATAAAGCACTTGTAGATTTTCGATATTTGAAAATAATCCAGTAAAAGTTAATAAATGAAATATAAAATGCCTCGTAACATACGATGTCATAACGATCCGGCTAGCCACCATATGTGCAGAAGCTGTGCACTGACGCACACAACTTTCGAATAAAAAACGATATACGTTTAGCTTGTTACTTACGAAGACTTAGAATTGTGTCTCTCGTCTAGTTCTTTCATTCAAAAATTTTCTCATAGCTTTAAACTTGTTATTGTTGTATTGTAATATACTTCAACAAACTATTGAAAACTACGTCGTGAAAATCATCTAATTGGTGTTCTATAATTACTTTAAACGTCTCGTATAAGGTCTAATTTGTTGTAAAAATATATCTTTCCTAATTGTAGTATCTTTGATTATTAAACATAATATGTTAAATGATTATTCCATAATATCCGTACGAAGAAATAAGAAAATGAGAATAATAAAAAGTGCACTTCAATATTGTGACCAGAATCGTTAAAAATAAACTTTAGTGACTTGCCTCACAACCAGTCTAAACACTAAGAGACACGATTGTTAATTAATGTAAATTGAATTAGCAATCGATTTGGTCCTTAATATTCTGTGAATATTCCATAGTTGCACGTAAAACGCAAAATTTATGGATATATTGACATACTACAATCTCTTTTATTTAACATTGTATTATGAGGAAAACTATATACTTACCTATTAACTCAGAATAAAAGTATTGAAATCATTACTCTTAGCATCTTTCTCGGAAAAATTCGAAGAATACGTCACCATTCACGAACATAACCAATGCTGTCCAATGCAAGTAATTGTACAAAATAACATTGACTTATAAACCTACATTGGACTTACATAGGCGTACATCATAATTGTATTGGATTATATAAATATCAAGATATGGCTAATGCGTGCAGACCTGACGCTTGGTGACTAATTCTAAACTATTTCTGTGTTCTGGTTGCTCATGTGCGTAGCTGTCTCACATTCAACGAGCTCCATTTGCTAATAAATTAATAACTTATTGTACTAAAATTTTGTCAACTTTAACCCTAAAAGATATATGTTAGTATGAATACATATACATTCATACTTGTTTAAACAAGCACCGGTTTGATTTATTGATCTTGTGTCACAATAACAAGCATTACGGAATATAGCAATAATACAATATATAGTTTTACGAGATTAAGGTAAATCACGTGATTTGTGATAAAATTGACATATATGCTATAGACGTCTTATTGAAACCTGTTTGTAAACGTTTATTGCTGTTCTCGTTCGGCATTAAGTAGTCTCCGTTTATGGAAGACCCGTTTCAACTTATTAACCGCCTGCTTTATTACTAGCGAGTACCAGAAGTGAGAGGTCTGAGTAACTGGACACAATCTCAGTTGTCAAGAGTTGCGTGCTCATTGGAACTTACACCGTTATGAAATTGTATTTTGTAGTATATTTAAAAAAATAGTATCTGAATGTTTAATTAACCTCGGTGTAAAAGCATCTTATAGAATATGGGTAACCGGCAGCGAGATATATGTGGATTGTACCTATCTAAAAATATCGTTTCCCCGAGTTGGTATTCGTGCTTTACAGGATAATGACTCACCATGCAAACAGAACTTTATACAAAAGCGTGAATGTATCGTATACAATAGGGATATATTCACGTATACATATGAAATATCACCACTAGTAGCCACTGAAGTAACAACACAGTGCTTGATTGTTTGATAACAATCAAACACAGCACGATGAAAACGTTTTCCGATGTTTCAAAGATATTGTTATAAATAGATAGGATTTATTTTAAGTTGTTTAAGTTTATTTAATTTAGTTACTTGTACTGATTGCTTAAATGAATTTAAAATATTTCAGGTCCGTTATCAGTGACACTCAAAGATTGCCAACACGTTTCGATCGAGAGCGAAGCTTTTTCTTGGCTGCTGTCTATAAATATTGATAACGTGGGCCAACTCCAACTGGGAAGTGGATCCTTCATGCTGGACCCAACGGCGGCCAACGTCGGAGAACACGGGCCGGGAATGACGGTGAGTCTAAAAATTCAAATTTCGCTGAGCGTATCGCATTGCGTACAATATTTTATGAATAAGAAACGAAGCGACTTATACGTTCCCTTAAAGAATGATATTCAAAATCAATTTAAATATTATTACAGATCAAGATGAAAGACCTGGTGGTACCCGAGTTTCCTGGACAAGCTTTCGGTTCTTCAGCCGCTTTAATATCTATGGAAGGAGTTCAAGTTCGGGCCATTCGACCTGAAGCTTTTTCCGCCAATACTTACAATATTGTATTGGCAATGAATTGTTCCTTTCACGTAATCGAAGGAGAGTCCTTCTCACAAAAGTCACTCATCAACAATCTCCACTTCCATGGCTGTACAATACATCAACTTGCATCTGGAGCCCTGCAGTCCGCAGTCGCAAAGCTTAACATATCACATACTAAGTGAGTAATATTTATTTCGCTACATATTATACCTATAATAAGTATTCATTTAAAAATAAAAATATCCATTACGTCGATTAATTATCTACCATTTTTCTTTTTTTCAGAATTGATAAAGTCGAGGCAGGCGCTATAAACTCAACTGTGGTGTCAGTTGATATTTCTCACTGCATCTTTCATACATTTAAAGATCGAGGATTTGAACTATCATCGTGGAATAAACTATATATGATAGGAAATTCTTTTGACGAATTGGCACCCAATGCAATTGTTGGGCCGAGTGGGAGTATTCACGAAGTTGTATTTAGAGATAATGAAATAGAAGCAATGAATCCTGGCAGTTTAGACTTTCTAGGTAAAGCTTTTACAAAGTATGGATTGTACATAGATTATAAAAATAATTTCTATGGACAACCTTGTTTTTGCAATATGTCAGCATGGTTTGCAAGCGGTTTAGGAGTAGATTCCGGCGAACCATTCCTAGATGAAAGTTATTGTACAGTTGATGAATTTTTTGCTCGATGTTTTAATGTCTACGATCAGAATATGCCATTTAGTAAATTTTCTCGGCATGTTTGTAACAATAAAATGAGTATTGAATGCGAATCTCACAATGCAAATGGCGATAGCGCAGCTACTGAAATCAAAAATCCAAGATTCCCGCATAAAAAGGAAGATGATGAAGAAGGAGGTATAAGTGATCGTAATAAGAAAGTAATCGGCATAGTTATAGTAACTATAATAGGCTGTATACTTATTGCCCTATTGGTAAGCCTCATAAAATGGATGCGGCGCCGAGGATATTGCATAAATGTGAAAGATTTCTTTAGAAATTCTCACTCGTCATGTGGTTTTTGTGACAGGTTGTGTGTGTGTGGAAATAACGGATTGGATAACGCAGCCTCGATATCCCAATTATCTGTCAATGAATATTCAGAACGACATAGGTTGAATGAGCCTCGTGTACAAGATATAGTCCAAGAAACGACACTACCAGTAGCACAGATTGCGGATGAAAACTTACCTTGCGAAGATAAAACTACGCAAACACTCCCAGAAGAGTTAACTAAAGAACTGTTAGAGAATTTAAAAGAGAAGTTAGAGGATCCTGAGAATTATGTAGAGGCCCGGGAAATGATAGAACATCTCTATGAACTCATCAAAGTTGAAGAAAGTTGTAATACAAATAGTTCCACTGCCACTAAAATAGAAGAAAATATTTACGAGTTACCTTTTCAAAACACCTCGCCTCGCGTAGGAAAGAACAAAAAACAAATGATAAGTGTTGGTACTCGAACTCCATCCTTGGATAAACTCTCTCCTTTATCTCCATACAATAGGCATCCAGCTCTTTCTCATGAATACTTTGAGCCGAAAGACTTTGCTGTGCATTTGTATGCTGAAATAGTTAATAATGATAGAGAAAAGAAAAGCTTACTTGGATCTATGCCTGACGTCATAGCAGAACAAGCTGTACCACGCGGACCCTACTTACGGGCTGTACGTGAAAAGATGTCATCGAATGTGCCTTCTTCACCACAAAAGCCTTTAAATACATTTATAGGTACACCACAGCAAACTTCAACTATGAAATCTAATAAATCTACCAATTCAAACAATTCTGGCAAGATGATAAACAGGCCACTACCAGAAAAACCAGCTTCCATTGCTGATCCAGGCGAAGGCACATCTTTTAGGACCGGGTGAAAAATGGCTAAACTGCAGGTAGAGTCAAAGCCTAATGAAGTAAAACGACAGAAACGTTCCAAAAAACGCAAAGATCTGACTCTAGTCTCAGATGGCATGGATTTCTATTTGCCTCTTGACCCTCGCGTGACAGGATATCTTAAATCTGGGTCCAAGGAGATACGCGCCATATTTGCTTATACGTTTCTTTGCTGTGATATTAATTTTTTTGTTTGTTTTTGTAATAATTTTATCTCAATACAAGATATTGTATTATGCCAGATATGACTGCATGTGTAAATAATTGTTTATGTGTAATAATTAAGCTTTAAGTTAAAATTAATATATCGTGCCACATTATTTAAATTTTTCGAAACTGAATTTCTTGTATAAATTCTATGAAAATGCTTTCGCACAAACTAAACTTTGATCTATAATAATATATATTTTTGGATGTTAAAGTCGATGTGTTTTAATAAAACGAAAATTAAAAAAAAGATATACATACGTGTTATATATACCAAATAATAGTTACCTACTGATTTAAATAAAAATTAAAAGACAATATTATGTATGAGTGTTAACGCATTTAAACAAACTTATGTAAGCACTATTTAGAAATTAAGCATAAAGTTTGCTTGTTCAGTTAAGGTACCAATCTATATCTTTATCGTCCAAAGGTTAGTGAGAGATTTGTAACAACTTTCTTAGCAGATTGAATATAAAACTATTCTTCTATTCTGAATAATTTCTTGTGTTGTGAAAATAAGCTTTATATTAAAAAAAATCTTCACAACAATATTTTAATAATGTATACGTTTACATACGTTTTAAATTTATTCTATCGAAATTATAGATACAGAGTAAAACGTCAACATTCTATATTCACTCACATTTAATATTTAAGTAATATTTATAGCTCTAGTAATGATTTGTTATTTATGGGTAAAGCGTGATTTGAATGTAGATGACTATTACATAATATACATTGGCTGTAAGAAATTATAAGTGTTCCTTAAATTACCTATAAGGTAATCATTGTGTAGACGTGTTGCTATTTTTAAATGTTAGAAAAAATATTTTAATTTATTTGCATTTAGGTATTTTACCAATGTGTTGAAAATAGGAATACAATGCACAGAAGGCCAGATGCGATCATAATGAAATCATGTTGCATCTTGGATTTCATCGAAAAGCTATATAATTATCTAGATATAAATAGTGTTGGTCCTTATAATGTACATAGAAAGTTGATTGTCTACATGTTATTCCAATTAATATAAATACGAAATAAATGTTGAATGTGTCCTATGTTTATCTTTTCCTTTTTGAACTTCAAATGTATAACTCACTATAACACAATCCAATATAGGTATACTTATATCTACAATTACATCATTTTCATTTACCTAGATTTTTTGGATACAATAATATTTATTATTGGACTAACTAACCTAACTAAGAAATTTTTGATAAACCTATCTTTCGTTATTATTAATAATATGGTTGTTTATCAATCTGATCCATAATTTAGGTTAGCTGCAGTTAGTACTAGATGGCTAAAATCATAAAAATAATGGGTTTAAATGGGTTTTAACTACACTAGTTCCTAGTTGCTCAAGGCAATTTTAAGCTCACATTTTAAAATATAAATATAAAACGCACGAATTAAAGAATATTGTTTAAAATTGGGTATCCAAAACGTGACCAGACTGTCTACTCCGAATACATCTCCACATCCCTAAGTGTGAATGATATGCAACACATAATTAATTTAAAAGTTAACACTGAGCGTTAAGCAGACAAAAAACGATGACTGTTATATTATAAGACACTGCAACGAGCATTTGAGTGCGTTAATAAACGTGTGTTTGTGTGATTTGGTCGGCGACGCGTCACGTCGAAAATATACAGCATCCGGTAAGTTAACGTCCAGCCACATACCGCTGTCTCCGAAGAAGCACATTATATCCCCTAACAAGACTAAACGAAAAGAAATGCTTCGCCTAACTAGATTAGCGATCCAATTTAGTAAAATTAATACACTCCGTATATTTACAGTTTACAAAAATAATACAATTTTAAATATAGATGAATTATTATGTTCTGAGTTAGATAATAATGTATTTTTTATGATAGAGTTGACTTGCGAATCAATATAGAACCTTCGCCCGCCTGTGGTACTTAATCTAAAAATTGTCGTAGATGCTTCGCTGGACTTCAGTGAACAAATCAAGGTAGATAAGATTTAATAAAAGAAATAATGAAAAAATGGTAAGGGCCTCCTTCGCCCCCATTTATCACTTTACACAATATTATTTTTAAGCTACTATTTCAGATCGATGGTCAAGTCATAGTAAATTCAGCAGCACCGCAAAGCTTGATCCTTTAAGACTTTTTTAATTACCTGAATCGCTCCCTTCCTGGTATATAACGAAGCAAAACTTTCATCAATTCAATTAATCAGTTCAGAAGTTCTCTAGCGGTTCAAAGATAATAAATAACCTTTATATACAATGAAATAACTATGTTTTGGTATGTAGGAACAAATAGCGAATAAAACACAAGATAAACATACGCATATAATTATGATAACATCGTAAATGGTCTCGTTTTTGCAAATGATGTCATGTAACCTAGGCACTAAATACTAAAATTTACTTGTAATTGTGTTATATTATACGTTAATGTTACCGTCAAATGAAAAATACAAAACAAAGTGAATTATTAAAAAAGTAAATGTATAATAAACCGCATTTAAAATCCTATAAAAAGCATTTTATGTAATATGCAAAGTACTCGCGTTAAAACAAACACAAGAATACTAAAATCTATTTAATTAATTAGTGTACTCATATTGGACGTTTACACTTGGTTTACACTATCCCCGACGTGATGAAATCCATAAAACAGTACACCGAGATGTATGTAATGCAACCGCAGTAATTATCCGGAGAGAGATGCCACAAATAAGTTACGTAAAAGAAGAGTTACTATTAACTATAATATATTACGTTTCATTTATCTAGTGTCATAAAAAAGCTATTGAATACCTGAGGTCGTAATTCCTGACAATTCAAATATTAATTCCCCTTCATTACCTACCTGTAGTATATTATATTGAGCAAAAAAATTATTTAGTAAAGCCGTTTTTGTGCCCTG
>LQNK01000508.1:913597-927879 GCA_001586405.1 Phoebis sennae
TTTTTCCTGTTTTTTACTAGCATAAGAAACCTCTTGTCTAATACGAATAGTGTATGCTGTATCTAGTAATAATAAATATTTTTTACTTTACTTTTTTTATATATCAAAGGAAACTTATTATTTATAGAGAACCATGATAAATAAAAAACAATTAAACACTAATCATTGAACAATCAGCCATGAATGTATCACTCACTTTCTTTAGTATATCCAAATTCTCGTCCACATTGACCTTTATTATTAATACCGAAGCTGTATACTTGTCCCAGATTAGTTAATGCCACCGCGTGAGCTTTTCCCAAAGCCACCTGAACCAAACATCATATAAGAATTTTAAGCAAGAAAAGCATATTAAGTTAGTAATATAGCGACAAAGAAAAGCGAGATGAGCTAAAATTTTCTTTCAAACATAGCATAATATTATATGTATAATTGAAGAAATCAAGTAGATACTACATTAAGCATTTCATAATAAATAAAGTGTAATCGCATGATCACCTGCACAATCCGTTCATGCCTCAAACCAGTGACAATACCGGCGGAGTCACAGTGTTGAGTGTCTTTGCCAAACATTAGGACGACCCCTTGTCGTGTGACCAGCGCTGTTGAACCGTAGTTGCAAGCGGCGTATACGACGTAGAAATTCTCCGCCTATGTTCAAATATTACTTAAATTTACAACTAATCGACTTATACCGAAGAAAATCTATGTAAAACGTATAGATAAAAATGCGTTTGCAAATTCGATAAAACTGATTTGCGTAATCTTTTTCCCAATTTCTATAGTGAGTTCTATGTTTTTAACCGACTTTCAAAAAAGGAGGAGGTTATCAATTCGTCCGTATTTTTTTATTGTGTCCGTTCATACATTTCAAAAAATCTTCTAACATTTTAGATCTTCATCCCAAAGACATAATATGAACCTGTCGTGTTTAAATAAATAATTATTGTAAAAGTGTTAATATAGTGGAATTAAGAGTATAAAAATGTGATTTTCTTTAAATAAAAGTATGCAAAACATGTAATTCCATCAATGAGTATCAATACAAAGTATAAAGTATATTATACCATTCAATTACTATAAACTTTAAGTACATATTCACGTACACTTGAGTATACGACATGAACATTACGAGCTTTCAACCATAATCAATAATGATGATGCATGATTTAGTTACACTTGTGTAATTTGAATGTTCTTTTTCTCTTAGGTAATGGAAGATCCAAATCCCTGATTAGCTCGGATGTTATACCTTTTTTTTGTATCAAACCTGTTTCATCCCGTTATTAAACACTTTACCTCAATTCTTATCAATATACTGCTTCAATATTCTAATATTTTCGATTCAAAACGTCTTAAACGTCCTCGATTATCTAAGGAATATGAAAACTGTATAATTTTCCACTTAAAAGGTGTGTGCGACACTACATAGTTGGCGATAAACTATATCCCAACACACAAAGATACAACAGAAACAACTAAACACACAAGCCAAATAAAATTGATTAGAATAGTTTAGTTATAAACAAAATCAAATACAATTGCATCAACATGAACCAAAAATTATAAGAACATAAAATTGTTCCTCCCTATACGATCAGGTAAAGACCCTAACGAGTCAGGTCGTAGTTTTTAAATATTTTTTATCGATCGCCTTATATCAGGCAAAATGTTTTGAAATATTCTATTAAACTAATAAATTACATACAGTCATATTTAAATTTAAGAATTGGGCACAATGATAAATTACTCTTCTAGAAACTTGACTGACGCTCTATTTTGTTTTAAGAAATTGATCTCTACTCTATTCTGAAAGATTTACTAAGGAAATTAAGCAAAAGGAGTAGGATGGGCTAACTATTTCGATTTTGCAAACGCATTCTTATAATTCCACTTTCAAAAGTCTTTCTTTTGTATCCAAATTTTCCTAAAACTTTATACCTAGGTGTGCATCTCCTAGTTGCCAAAATGTTATTAAATTTATTTTAGAACTTAAAATATCATAACATGAAAAAGAGAAAAGCCCTGTCTTAGTAATACTCAGGCGAGCGAAAAAAACTAACTTGTCCTAACTGAAAGAAAATGCTGCGTATTTCTACTATACATAGGATAGGTAATTTTTATGTACATCAAGTCTAAATGTCAACGTAAAATAAACCTTGATGTTACCACTAAACTTATAGATAGCTATATGTTGTTTCTATTTAATCAATAATTTTCGCAGCGCAAACTCAATAGTCATTTTATAAGAATGTGATGATATGCTATTGTAATTTTCTTAAGACCTCAACTTTTACACTCACATAAAATTATCTTTGTCATATAATCATAGAAAAATTGCAATAAAGAAATTAGGCCTGCCTTTTGTACGAAAAATTCATGCTTTTTCTGTTTATGTATATAGTGTTTCTTTATATATATTTGAAAAAATCGTACAATAAAGAGTTTAATAATTGATTATATTTAATAAACAGCATCAAAATACGCATAGCAATCTCACTTTAGCAATTTTCTTAGGGCGGTTGGGTTTCGGTGACCGCCTCTTGTTCCCATCGCCGTCTTCCCCGCGACGAGCGATACCAGTAAAAAGAGCAGACCCGTTGTCAAGAACTAGTATTGCGTGAACTCCTTCATGACCTACTGCGACCTAAAATCATAGTTTATATGCAAGACAATATAATTTAAAGAAATCAATTACACAAAAATATAATCTTGTTTAGCTTTGGTCAAAAATTACCAGCTATCATAATTTTTTGTTCTAACTCATTATTTCACATTGATCCCAGAAAGCTAATTTAAAAGTATATATATTCTACCTGTATGACCCTTGTTTTCCTTATTTTAGGGACATCATTTCTAATAAACATGGTTTCTTTCATGATCGTCCAACGTCCAGCGTATGTTGTCGACATTTTGTACCCCAAACTTGTCGCTTTGCCTGTATAGTATACCTTAAACATACAGCAATTCATCAATCAATTAAATTTATTTATTTTTAAAAATATATAATTATATTGATTGCAAGATACTGAACACTAAATAGAAATCAAAGCATGAATTTATGTAGAAAGCCTACTTTTCCTGAAGCAGTGGTAAGCAGACCAAAGTCTTGCCCTGCACTTATAGCGATCACAGGGTCATCTTCGTTATCATCCAGTTGTACCGCTACTGGTGAGTCTAAATCAGTTATTCGCCTGTTAAGACCATCTTCAAATGGTGCCCGTCCTAGTACTAATGTGGCTCGCCTTAAAAGATGGACATTCAGTTCTTTACATGCTTCGATTACACGCGTTCCACCCTCAGTTCGATTCGATGGCAATGAGTCCACGTCATAAAATTTAATAGTTAAGTTATCCTGCAAACATGAAAAATGTATTGAAAAATTCACAACAAAAAAAATTAAATGAAATAGTGTATAAGTTTTAGGGACTTACATAATTAGTTAGTAGGACAAGTCCGAGTTTGCTGCCATCACTAAAAACAGCTGATTTAGGTTCGATTGGAACCGGTGACCCTGCCTCTAAATGTATCACACTTCTTACTTCCAAGGTTTCCTTGTCTATTTCATAAATATCAGTCTTCTTTCTTCCAATTCTTACATATAATTTATCCTAAAATAAATAAGATATTTTATAACAATCCATATAAAATTGTAAACATTAACAATTTTATTAACTACTGACTAACTGGTATAAACTTAAAATAATTATTTCAGTTTTTAAGTCTAATAGTAATCATTACATCTCTTTGTTTAATGGTAACAGTAAAAACTAATACAAACCTTACAATATCCTAACCAACCATGACGGTCACAGGCAAAAAAATCTGGTTTGTACAAATATACATGTTGGCGTATGGAACTGCCATAGCCGGATCCGATTTTCAATAGACCTTTGGATGTAAAGACATAGAGGAAGCATCCATCAGACACAAGGGACCGGATGACAAGTTCTTGTGAACCAGTGGTTAGCTGAGGGGGTAGATCTACAGGGAAACTGTTGACTAAACATTGATGTGGAACCCCAAAGTCCAACCAAAGGTTTCGAGATGATGACCCTAAGATCACTGACTGCACACTTCGTTGTAGCATGTTCAAGTTTATTGGTACCTAAAAATTTGAAACAGAATTAACTCAACATTTCTGATAAATATTTTAGAAATTAAATAAAGGGTAGGATTTTCACTCATTTAATTTGAATGTTCCCTGTACCTGTATAAGCTGTTCAGAGAGACTTGGTGCAACCATTATAAGAGATGTTACTGTATTTAAAATGAGTTCAGCTTCACCCTTTGCCACAGATAGGGCGATTAGGCAGGAGCTGCTGATAGAGGTCAATGTTGAAGGCATATCAGATCGTCCAGGGCCTCCAATACCACTTGTAATCTCCACAAGTATGTCATGAAGGTTAGCTATAATCTGTGTAAAATATAAAAACATGTAAACTTTTATTTTAACTTAAATAAATTTGATTGATAAAAGATTTAAAAAAATATAACAAAAGAATAGGAATAGCCTATTAAACATTGTATTAGGTCTTGGTTTGTTTACCTCTGTATTTTCATGAGACAAATCCTCAGGGGCATGAGCTTGCAATACATCAAGCAAAGCATTCAAAGCACATTCACATAAACTTGCATCTTTAAACCTAGCTTGATCTATCAAGCTAAAAACTGTCCGAAGACCAATTCCAGTGATCTGTAAAAAAATTAATGAATGAATATAAAAAAAAAAATCATACAAAAATAAAGTTATATTAACTGTTTTGTCAATCTAGTATTTTTTTTTAATATTTACATATTTTAAAAATAAACATATACATTAAGTGCAAATTTAAATAGCTTACTTTAGGAAGTTTGATAATAGGAACTTGGCTCTGATCATCATTATCACTATCATCAGATAAATCAGCTAGTGATCCTTGAAGATGTCGCCAACGAGAAAGAATAGATCTACGGACGGTTGCATAGACAGCAAATTGAGATGGATTCCCTAGGAGTGCTGGTGCAAAGCATATAGCAAATGCATTAGGTCCTTTAGATCTTCGGGACCTGTCTTTTCTTACACCTCTTCTTCCAGGTCTTCGGTCTAATTTCCTGATAAAAAGAAATTAAATATTATTCTGTATTCTTAATGATTTAAAAATTAATGTGATTAATTATGAAATGATGGACTTTTACTTTTAATAATTTAAACAACAATATTGAGATTGAATAACTCATCTTTCCTCTTTAAGTACCTGTTTCCACTCCAACATAATGATCGGAAATATTTTCTGTAATTCTCTGGTTCCATGCATCTTATCTCGGCCATTTGATTGCGCATAGCCATTTTAGATGTTGTAGTCCTGTGAAAAATGCATGAATTAAATATTAATTGTGATCTTCACTATAAAAATGATGAGAAAAATAACATAACGCAAAAGCACCTTATTATATTGCACACTTATAAAATAAAAATTCGCACAATGCCTAATAGTCTATCAAAAACATAACATACTGTATCTTTATATTTAATTGTACATTGTTGTTTTTATTTATTTTTTATGATACAATGTTAATAAAATTGTATGTAAAGATAATATACATTTTAACTGAAAAATCATTCAGTCCAATATTCGCATTGTAAAAATAAAGTCGCAAAAGCATTCACATACGCTTTAAATAAGTGAAACCTTCATTTCAAAATAATAATAAGAATATATTAAGAGTTCTTTAATTTTTTTACTCAAATTTGTTCACATGATATAGATATATATTAAACATACATCCATATAAATAAATACATGGGGCATCTTAAGCATAAGTAAATATTTTTTTATAAATATTTACCTGTCTTTCTAATAGCATAATTAGGTGATTTTTTTGCTATTTAAAATAAACACTTGAAACACTTGCAAATGCTGAGCTCCCATACTGGGCACTAATTTTTAAAAATCAATACACCTATAGCAAAGAGTAACGTGCCTCAGTTGACTAAATCGATAAAAACGGTTTACCGATTTTTACTCTGTCAAAGATGCTTGCAATCCAATTGCACATTACTGAATCACAAAGTAAAGATTTTAAAAATATAATTATTGTTCAAATACGACACATCAAAGTCTAAATATTACATGAAATATTTATTTAACATTTTGAAAATATAAATTGGTTTTGATTTTAAATATCTCTATGCATCAAATAGGAGATGCTGCATACGTGGGCGAATTAAAGGTAAAAAAATAAAAGTTTAATGAAATTTAAAAATAAACGCAAATAATTCTTCATGTTCTATAATGTTACGGAGAATTTAAAAGCAAGATATATAGAGACAATAATCATAATTATTATTTAACTTTATCAAGAGTGAATTAAGGGTACTGTAAATATCGTGGATGATTTAAATTTACATAAAATCACACAATCTCAAATTTGAGACCTCACTTCGCTTGATCTATTAATGCCACTGATCCTATGTTTTTTGGCATTACTTTTAAAAACCAAAATATACATTATTTTCTCGTAAATGTAAACTAAAATATGTTTTGTTATGTAGTTCATCCAATATTCGAATGAAGATTATTAAAAAAAACAGGTACAATGAGTAATGGATATTTATTTATCAATTTGTTAAAAATAAAATGTTGTGCCCATATTTCTTAGCATAATGTTCATTGATTTAAAGTATAATATAAATTTAAAAAAAAATGTTATATCCTACAGACATAATATTATATTATCTACTTCTTAAAAACGATAAATCAGACCATAGCAACTTTAACAAATTATATTAAAGCTATTACGTGTTTTATCGAATTATTAATATTAATAATTCACTTCAAATAAAGTTGTATTTATTAAATAATACTATATTATATAGATTTTTTATTTACCGGTTTTTCCAGACTATGGACTTTTGTCGCGCCATTGTGCAGTGGTTGATTAGTGTTACTCAGTGTGTCATTATGACCAGCTTGTGTGTTTTTATTGAATTTTAGGGCACAAATGAATATATTTTTTACTTATATTTTAGTGAGATTAATAACTGTGACAATAATGCGTGCCGAACCTTTTATACCCGACTAATTAACATCTTGGAATCACCACGGTTAGTTCAAATTGATTACCTTCTAAGGTTATTTGTTGTGACATGTAGTTATACATTCTGAATTATTTGTCATCGGCAATGGATAAAAGTTTTCCCATTTTTTAAAGCTTTTAAAGCTCGTTTATAGATTTCGTTTTTAAAAACGATTTTTCTCTTTTAAATATTTTAACAGACAATGGTTATTATATGCATATAAGATGTCCTTACCCTTTCTTGGCGTTGGTCTAACGCTTTGTGAAATCATGAAAGAATTACGTTTGGTTCATGTAGAGTATGTTAATCATTTAAAAGGGCCTCTAATAACTTTAAATATCTTTAAATATAAATAAAAAATCATGTTACTTCTTTCTTTGTAAAACAAGTTTTTTCATATTCTTTGTGCACTTATTATGAGTAAGTAAATGTTAACAAAATATTATAAGCACTTAAATAAAAATAATACACTTAAAAAACTAAAAATAGTTTAATATGTTATTCAATATAGATTCAGTAATAAATAATAATTTACCTATATAATTTTGCTAGTTATTGAAGTAGGTACTTTATATTATTATGTTTATTATGGAATTTATTTTGATGACAATAATTAATAGTAAAACATCAAAAAGAAGTCTGCATTTTCATAAATTCATTCCATATTAAATATGAATTTTCTTTGTTTCTTGTATTAATTGTAATTTTCTAGATCAATTAACTTAATAATTTTTTAAAAATTTTATGATTTATCTAATGTTCTTAAATTCAAAAATATCACTACCTCTTTTCTATTTGTCTGTGCTTTACAGATATAAATTTGTAGTTCTGTATCCTGTTCAGATTTAAATACATTAATATAATTAATTATAACTAATAAATTATATCATCAATAATAAGAGAGGTTAATTTAACCTTCAATTCTTATTGTCCTATTATGTACCACCTTTTGTTAGTAGTTTTGTATTATTATTATTTAAAAATATAGCAGCTTCTAATTTCTCCCTTCGTTTAATAGGCTTCTTCATACACCTCTCTGATTAAAACCAGCCATGGAGGTTGGGGCACGGGCCTTGGACGTGCTACCTCTCCTACAAGAGCGGGTGGCGGCTCTTACTGGTGGCCGCGACAGACGTGGAGGGCCCATAGTATGGTTTCCAGCAAATTCCAGACGCGACCGTGTAGCTCCAGATGACTATAGGCGTTTGTTGCATTACTTAATCAGCATACCTAGGTAAGTAATCAAATTTATGTCCTATTTTTGATATAAAAAATATTGTATGACTTTGTGAAACTGAATGAGTACTCCTAATTGCAGTGATTCTGTGAGGACACATGGCTTTACTATCTTAATTGATATGAGAGGTTCTGCATGGGCTGCAATAAAACCAATATTAAAAGTTCTTCAAGAACATTTCTCTTCATCCGTCCATCAGGCACTTGTAGTTAAGCCTGATAATTTCTGGCAAAAACAACGCACAACGATAGGATCCCATAAGTACAAGTTTGAGGTAATTCTTCACATAGAAAATATAAAATAATACCTGCTAGTGATTATTTGTTACCTGTTTCTATAATATTATCTATAGTTTAAGTAAAGTTTTATGTATGTGATAATTAGAGTATTGTCTTTGCATGATTCAAAATAAATATGTATTATGTTAGATAAATTATATTTACAAATAACAAGTTCATATAGTGTTTGAAGAACCTTATTATTTGCCTTTAATATCAGTTCTGGGTAAAGTGAAAGGTCATATTTATTAAAAGTACTGTTATTTCCAGACGACGATGATTAGCCTAGAAGCACTGCCTAAAGTAATAGATAGTTCCCAATTGACACCAGATTTAGATGGTACACTACAATATGATCATGCACAATGGATAGATCTTAGACTGGTAAGTAGTTAAAGTATTATGTGGCCACTATAATAATATATTGAATAGGTCTAAATGGTTTAATGTAAATGCATAATATTGCAATCCAACTTAAAATGTCCAGTGAAATTGTTACATTATGCATTGTAAATTGAACAGCACTAATAATAGTTATTTAATTATGCAAAAAGATGAATGTGATTTTAGTTGCACTATATCACCTTTACATTATTTTCTTCTATTTTTTATGAAAATGTGCAAAAAAAATATTCATAAAATATATGAAAATTCAGGCATTAGAAGACCTTATGTGGCAAGCTGGAGAGTTGTTAGACCGTTTAGACGACCTGCAAGAAGATGTCGCGCGAGCTGATTTTGCCGATGACGTCACTGGAGCCAGGCGCGCTATTGACGCTCACGCTGACATAAGCAAACGACTAGCTAAAGTGCCTGTTGATGAACTGGAAGCACAAGGTAATTTATTTCAACATGCTATCTATGGACAACACAAATAAAATAAAGATAAAATTAGGTTTCGAAATATCCATATTGCAAATGTGGGGTTAACATAAAAATACTATTTTAAAATTAACATGATCACCAGGATCGACTCAGGCAGATAACCAAAGATAAACAATGGCCATATGTTGAGGTGATTGTCTTTATGACTCATTACATTAACTGCACGATGAAATGAGGTTAACTTAAAATTTTAAACAATCTTATTATTGACAGATGTTAAATTGTATACTTATTGGTGAAAACATGTTTTCGATGTTATTTGTTGTTACCATAATTAAAAGAACTGTTTTTTTTTATATTATAGCATCACAACTTTAATTAACCATTTCTAATTCTTAGATGCTATAATATTCAGTTGATTATAATTAACAAATTAATGTGAAATTATCATAAAAAAATTATAGGAAAACTAATAAGCATTTCATACATATTTGTGAAAAAGCAAACATTGAGGAAATTATGACAAAAATGCATACTTGTGTATGAATTAAAATAGTAGACAATAACTTATGAACAATAAAACATGGAATGAACATTGAATTAAAATAATTGGAAACAATTATGAGCCTTGTATAGGAGCAGTGTATTCTGTTGTGGATTAAAGAATTTTCGCGTGGTTGCGTTCAGTAGTCGTCTGGTATATTTCAGTGAATATTGCACACAATTGTTTCATAATACGCAAAAGTATGTCGGCACGCTAACATGTGCTTTGATTGCTTATTATCCAACATTGGCCATGGTATGATTGTTTGTTTTTCTGTTTATTTCGTCAATTATATCTATCGATCGAGATTTCAATGTCGTCGGAATAGTTACAGTTATTAATAATAATAAATTAATTTATTATGTTTTTTGTATTTATCTCATTTACTTTGTTAGCGTTATTTTTGATTAGATTTTGGGACCCTTTTGTACTATTACTGATACTATTTTATCATAAAAATTCAATTAAGAATTAAGGAAGATAAAATCCATATTGCCTTACAAGTGTTCATATACAAGTTAGTTAATACGATCTCTTGTTTTAACAGCCACAAACTTTTCAAAATCATTTGTTAGATTTGACTAAAGTTTTTGTTTCCAGGTACAATGTGTACCTACAAAATGAATATGATAAAAATAGACTTTGTCAGTGACATAACTGTGTTTTATTCAGGCGAACGCGTCTTACAACGTCTGGAAGCTGCCGAAGCCGCGTGTTCAGAAGCGAGCGGTAGTGGAGGCGAGTCCGCGTTCCACTGCGGGTCGCCGAGTGCGGTGCGCGCGCAGCTGTCCGCTGTGCGCTCCGCACATGCGCACGCGCACAAGCTGTGGCAACATAAGAAGATGCAACTTGACCAATGCTTTCAGCTGCGACTCTTCGAACAAGACTGTGAAAAGGTCCTAATAACATTTTTCTAGCTAATTATCATCTTGCTTTGCTATATTTATTTAGGGAAAATTTAATAAAAAAATATTATTTTGTGTAGATGCTGGAATGGATTGTCAATCATCGTACTGCATTCTTATCGACATATGTTGAAATTGGTCGTTCGTGTGCTGCAGCGAAGCGTCTTCAGGAAGAACACGCTAGGTTAGTAATATATAACTTAAACATTAACATCAATATCCAATTTAACAATTGTATAATGATGGTGGGAAGTGGATAGTTGGCTGGTGAAATCGTGACGTTGTAAGCAATTAATTCTATCAATGTTTCCTGTAAAAATGTATTTTGCTGAAATTAAAGAACATCCTATTCGAGTATTTTTACATTGACGTATTGGTTTCAGTTCCTATTTATGAGTTTTTAACTACGAAAATATAAACGTTACAATAAGTCATATCGGAATGAATTTCCTGTTTTCAATAGGCTTGACATTGAAAATATTACTTTTTTTGTTGAGTCGAAAGTGAAAACACGTATATATTGAAGTCATGATAGATTCCTTTAATTGATACACTTTCAGAAACCACCAAAAATAGATACACGCTGTCAACGAAGCGCGAAGTGACGATTTGTTTTATACTGTGTGGTGATGATGATACCAAATATTAATAATTGAATTTGTTTAGGTTTGCCGCAGCGTGTACGGGCGGCGGTCGGCCAAGTGTGGCGCGGGTGACAGCGGCCGCGCGGCGCCTGGCTGACAAGCGACACTACGCAGAGACGCAAATAACATCACTGGCCCATAGGCTTGAACGCGCCTACAAACAGCTCTCCGCTGGTTTGTGCACAAATCATTTAAAAGTTATTTAGTTTGACTGGATTGACAATATATGACTTGTAAACGCTGAAATGAAATACGTGTGACCTTTAATTTTTTTAACTAGCTTTTTTTTTCTTTATTTAAGACCTTAGTCGACTGCAAAGCGACTATGTCGGTCTATAAGGACACAAATATACAGATATATAAGTTATTCACTTGCCTTAAACGCGTGTCTGTACAGTGTCCTAGCTTCCTTTGACAAAGGGAATGCTAGTGCAACTACCTTACTGTTATGCACATTTGGTCAATAATAATTTTGAAGTATCTGAGGATTATACTATATTATTAATTTAATTGGCTACTTAATTTAAATTCACTAATTAGTCCCCTATGTTAGCACAGTTAGGAGACCATTTTAAAGTTTAAAATATATCGATGTGCAGGGTTGGAAGAGAGGTCAGCCGTGCTGTCCCTCTCCGTGGTGTTCCACCACAAGGCGGAGGCGTACGCGTCCGCGGTGGGCGGCTGGGGCGCGCAGTGCGCGGTGGCGCTGCAGCTGGCCACGGGGCAGGGCGGCGCGCCGTGCAGCGACCCGCGCGCGCTCGAGCAGCACGCGCAGCGGCACCGCCAGCTGTACGAGCACATGTGTCAGGCGTACACTGAGGTATGGATATGTTTTGACGTGGATACGCCTTTAAAATATACTGTCAAGAGGCAAGTTCAAGGAAAGTTGGAGGCTTTAAAAAAATTTAATAAAAACAAAATCGGGCGATACAGTTTGGCATTCTTTCCATAGTTCCGAATCTATCGGCGTCAACCAAAGTAAAAATATGCCACTGGATAGCTAAAGGATCGTATAATTTATTACGATACGTGAGAAGTTTGACGCACCGCGTGCAGGATGGAGAGGGAAGCGCCGCAAATTGAACTTCTTTTTGTTGCGTGCGTATATACGTGTCTATATGACACAGCCTCACCCCTTTTTTTATGAAGTGAGTCTCACACTTTGGTCAGAAGGGCTTCTACTGTTTAATGTCAATTTTAAAGGTTTCATTGAACACTGATTGAAGACTCATTTTTGACCATAAAAATAAATCAACACCTTGTTTCAGGTTCACTCAACGAGCAAAAAACTGTTGTACCAACTTGACCACTTAGTTCAAGTTTGCCATCAGACAGATCCCGCCGATATGGTAATCATCATAACTTTTTAAATAAAATATAATCATTTTACCTTAAAATTTTAACTTAAATATTTTATTCGCATTAAATAAGAATTAGTTATTAAAAATGTTCATAACTTGTAGCAGAAAGACGGTTCAGTGAGTTCCGCCGTCAGCAGTGGAGGTGACCCGGCGGCCGACTACAGTTCGGGCGCGAACCACGTACTCGCTGTGATACATCAGATCCTGGGCCACCACAGAGCGCTCGAGGCGCGGTATCACCAGGCGAGGCTCAAGCTGCACCAGCGTTTGGCCCTACTGCTGTACAAAGAAGATTGTAGACAAGTGAGTCACTTTTATAATCTGTAAACACTGTAATTATCACAAAAAGTGTTTAATAATAGCTGCGCCCCAGGGCTTCTTTCGTGGGAATTTCGGGATGATATCTAGCCTATAGCCTTCCTCGATAAACGGGCTATCTAACAATAAAACAATTTTTAAAATTGTACCAGTAGTTCCTGAAATAAGCGCGTTCTAACAAACAAACTCTTCAGCTTTATAATATTAGTATAGATTATTTTCATTCATAACTGTTGTTAAATTCACTATTTTTTTTATTAGGTCCTTGATTGGCTGACGAACCATGGCGAAGTATTTCTACAGAAAAACACCGGCATTGGAAGAAATCTACATAAAGCTAGAGTTTATCAAAAATCTCATGAACATTTTGAGAATGTTGCACAGGTAATTAAATGTCAATAGTAAAATGAATAAACTATCTCATAACCATAATCATTCATATTTTAATAAATGCAGCTGTCGTCTTAATTTTTTTCAAACATATTTATTTATTTGTGTTCTACCTATACTTTTACATATCAACTAATGTTAAAGCGGTTATATTAAAATTGAACTCCACCATCATAGCACGCAATTAAAACCTAGTGTACTTTTATGAACTCTATATTTACGGCACTGTTTTAAGATCAGGTACGTGGTAATAAACGTACGGGCAAACACATAAATATAAAAAGATAATAAATAATACTTAAACACAAATCTATTGAAACAGAACACGTACACGAACGCCGAGAAGCTTCTATCAGCGGCGGAGGAGTTGGCGCGGTCCGGTGAATGCGACCCCGAAGAGGTGTTGGGCGTGGCGCGGGAGCTGGAGGCGCACGTGGCGGCGTTCGCGGCGCGCGTCGACCGGCGGCGGCGGCGGCTCGACCTCGCCGTGTTGCTGTACACGCATGAGAAAGAGGTAAGGACCCATATAGAGACTTTAAGGTGACTAAAGAATTTCGTCAGAGTTATAAAAAAAAAATTCAGTTGTATCAGCCTAATTGGATGATGTCTAATTAGTATTTTTTATAGACAGCTAGTTTATCAGATTTTTATGCTCTGCTAGGTCGAGATATTTATAAATGTCAGTAAGGAGGAAAACCAAATTTTGTAGCTGGACCAATT
>LQNK01000508.1:928220-944474 GCA_001586405.1 Phoebis sennae
TTGTATTAACCCAATTGGATGATGTCTAATAAGTATTTTTTATAGGTTATCACATTTTTATGCTCTGCCAGGCCGAGATATTTTTAAATGCCCATAGGCAAAACCAAATTACAACTTTTTAGCTGGACCCATTCAGAAAAACTTTTTTACTTGAACAAGAAAACTCTAAAACAAATAAATTGTGGGCTTAATAATTGTTGTCATCGCTAGCTGCTGCAGTGGCTGGAGACGTTGCGCAGCGGCGGCGGCGTGTGCCCCGCGGACGACAGCCCCGAGGCGGCGCGGCGGGCGCTCGAGCAGTGCGCGCAGCACCGCGCCGCCAGCCTCGACGCGTGCGCCGCCACCATCGCGCAGGGCGAGGCGCTGCTGCAGGACTTGAGGTCAGTGCCCTGGCTGATGTAGCGGCGGCGTCTACCGCATGTACAGGGTGTTTTTTTATAGAGTTTTGAGGCCTAATCTTGAACTAGGAACAATAGTCAAGAATACTGAAACGAGATCTCGTGACTGTTTGTGACAATAGAAACTGGATTATTTAATTAAAAAAAAATAATAATAATTGTTTGCATGTGCTTCAATAACGTGTAAACTAATGGAAAGATATTTTGACTAAATTTTATATAATGATAGACCAATATAGATTATATGGTTTCTAAATCGCTTGTGTCAGAAATTCTTCAAGTCAAAGTTTTGTTGCCAGCGTGAGCGAAGTTGCGGGTGAATCACTGGTAAATAATGAGCTAGCAAGTTGTCCGTAGTATTTTCTATGAATAGTTCATAAATATATTTTTTTATCAACGAATTTCGTGCTTAGAACTGGACAAAGGAAAATACTTATAAAAATATTCTGTATAAAAATAATTCTTACTATTCTCAAACGTTGTCGACGCTATACCGTCAATGGTCTTGCTATGTACCTTCTCGATGTTTGATTATCTATACTTAAAGTTGATACCAGACGAATTGAATATAATAGAAGAAAAATAACTCCATAAAGAAATCTAAAATTATATCAAACAGTTTTGTTACTCTCTTTTCATTTTTGATTTGAATTGGGTCTAAAAAAATGCAAAAAAAAATATTTATAAGAAATAAGAAAATTGAGTATTGTTAGCAAGCGGAAGATTTTGAACCTGTAATGTAGTGAAATGCAACATAGCTGTTTATCCGTATCTAAGACTTCATGTAAAATATGTCGTAAATGTTTAATCATTTAGTGTCTCCTTCAATAGATATTATTATCCCTTGCTTAAAAATCCTTTAGTCTTCTGTCGCAGTGATAAAATGTAAATGTTTGCTTATATTAATACTAAGCTTTTTATGGCAAAAAATATAAGAATAACTTTCTTAACATTTTCTTTAAAACGCTTCTTTATTTTCGTTTAAACGTGCAACTCTTCATAGGGTAAAAGTATTCAATTTGTATAAAATAATTATACTTTTACTTGAAATAAGTCATCCTATATAATATTCAGACAACATCAGGGGCACGATACAAATATAATATAATTCATATTAAAATGCAAACAATAGCTGTGTTGTCATTGCCCACGGGACATTACACAATGGTATGCGACCCAATTTCTAAGTCTACATAGCAGATGCGCTACTCGGTTTTCACTGAAAATGTATCGGTACACGCGATCCTCGCTATTCCAATATTTATTCACGCATTACATGAGTTATTGTTAAATTTCAATTATACTTTTTCAACGTGATATTTTAATTGATACACAACCTATCATGTTATATATTCCTGGATAATTCGCGAAGTTTTCATGTCAATATTGAAAATAAATAACTAGACGAAAATGATGACAAAAAAGTTGTAATAGGTATGAGCCATTGATGTTACATATTGTGTAGTAATTAACAAAAAACAACGATCACCGTTTTGCAAAACATAATTACGACCAATTTACAAATCGTTTAACGTCCCGGTTAATGGTCGCCTATCTACTCAATGTAAAAATACAGTCACATGCCGTTAAAGGTAAAGTACCCGTCACGTTCCGGCGCATTCGCGGAGCTTACTCAACGCGTAAAAAACTTGATGGTTCATTTGAAGTATTTATCACTTAGATCTCTAGCAATTTCTTAGGGTTCCGGTGATTTGCTAGTGTTTTCACTGCCTTTTACGAGTTTTGTGATACGAATAATTGATTTTCAATAATATAGATTAATGAATTGATCGATAGTCGATTGAAAACCTATGCCTATTTAAATTGATGGTTGACTTTATTTTGTTTAAAATGAAGACGTTAACCATGAAACTAGGGATTTCAGGATCTCAATTCTTTGTTGTTGTTGTGTGTATGTATCAAGTTGTGTGTATGGCTTAAAGGTAAAGTTTTTCCTCGACTGGCCTTGTTCACCAAGGTGCATGTACCATAATCGAAATACTGAGTAGAAGTATGATTCAGTCCTGGGTGATTCGATTACCGTAACAGGAAAAGTAGTTGTGGTAATAGCGGCGCCAGCCTCCTTAGGGATGGCTAGGAACATCTTTCCCTTTTAAGAAGCAAAGCACGATATAATTAGGTTATATTTAGCTCGGATACTAGCTCGACTGGTTTTACTATTGTTACGTGTTCAAATATAACTTTTTGTTTTGATTTTTTTATAAAAATTTATGTACAGATCTAATATTGAAAAACTGTGTTCGTGTATTTATCGGGTTAATATTTTATTGTCAGTTGATGAGACATTGGATGTCTCAGTCATTTTTGAAATTTATTTATCTCCTGACGTTAATGAATTCAATCTTTTGAAGACGATTACCAGTGTTATATATTTTTATTTCTGCATCTAAATTTTTGCACCACCTGCGCAGTATGTATAATATTGCATTGTGCTAAATCATTGAGTCCATATTACGAGCATTGTACACTAGCGAATTACGTAATATAGTATTTAATACCTTTGTAATCAAGTCACGCTGTCTATTTACACATTTAAAGTCCACAATGCCATGCAATATGCCGCCGAAACGATACTTTCTTTTTTATTTGTCATGTAGAATTGCTGTTATTGCGTGCGTGAATGAAACAATAAAATAATGGTTAAAAAATTTATTGACATTCAATGCGCTTCTAGGTAGCGCGCCAATTAATCTATTTGTTATAATTTATAGTGCTAGTGAGGTAATATTTTGTAGCTCGTTCAATCTATACATATAATAAAATCGTAGACTAGCCGTGTCTGTACATTTAATATTTTCAAGAAAAAAATAGTGTTTCGTGTTTCGTTTATGATTCTAAACTCAAAACAATGATTTTTAGAATTTTTGTCTGTTTGTCTGTTTGTCTGTTTGTCGGGCGTTTGTACGCAGTCAACTCCGAAATGGCTTAACCGATTTAAATGCGGTTTTCGATTATCTATAACGGCAAGTCCCCCGGAGGTTTTAGTGTTTGTTTCATTCAAATCGAATAACAAATAAAAAAGATATGAGTGTTTGAAATGATCATACATCAACAGTGCGCGTAGGTACATTGAGTTGAACATTTTTAGGTGTTGTTTGCACAGCACTTTTTATTGATTAATGTAGCTCTTGATCGCCAAAGTAGGTTACGATCATGGCGGCCAATCACAACAAAGACTAACCAACATGCAGAAGATATTATTTGCGTCTATTAGCAAATATGCGTTAAATGCGTGCATAAAAGTCTCTGTCAGTCTACGAAAGATATAAGAAATGTAAATATTAACGTGGGACGTGGAGCGTGGGACGTGGGACGTGGGACGTGGGACGTGGGACGAGGAGCGTGGGGCGTGGAGCCTGGGGCCTGGGGTCTAGGGCCTGGGATCTGGAGTCGGCAGAAATTAATGTCATATTTTTTATAACAACTATGTTCATTTTGTAGTCTACGCGAGCGAAGCCGCGGGCAAAAGCTAGTAAAGTTATATAATTACTAGCTGATTCGCGCGGCTTCGATCCCGTAGGTTAATGTTATATGTAAAGCCTATCAAATATATTGTCACTCGTGGATAATGTAGCTTTCGAATAAAGCTGAAAGAATTTTTAAATTGGTCCTAGAGTTTTTGAGCCTATTCATTACAATTTACAACCCAACAATCAAAGTTTTCTTCTTTACAATATTAGTTTAGGTGTATCTATCATTACGACCAAATCGTTTTTCACACAAAGGGTACCTGATAAATTTGTACAGCGATGAATTAACTCTAATAGCATGAATTAAATTTTTAACAGCAAAACCAAAAATCAAAGAAAACATTTCACGTCAGTATGCACGTGTACTGTAAAACTTAATCGATATCTAATCCCCGCTTGCATTTCTTATGTTTTGTTTGTTATTGATTGTACACTACTTCGAATGAAATAGAAAAAGCTCTCATTTATCATTATGGTATTTGAAATAAGAAGTTCAATTGTTTCGCCCTTCAACGAATCAAACGCTCTATTATACATCGCTCTAATAAATGGGGTTCGCGTAGTATGCGATTTATTGTGTTTGCCATCAACTAAAACATATTCATTATTTGGACATACAATGAAAATAATTAAAATATATGTTGAGATCAAATCAAATTCAACCAAACCCTTTGTATGTGCACTATATTGAACGAAAATATATTATATGTTAGATACATGTTATTTTCTGACTGAAACAGTTTGTCTTTTAATAAAAGTCGCTCTCAACTTTATATTTTTGCATGTGGAGAGCACATAATATTGAATTTAATAAACTGTTAATATTTTGAAAATGTAACTAAATTATTTATGTTAATGAATTATCCAAAATTCGGTTCGGAGTCATTTTATTTAAAAATTTGAAACATTAAAAGTTCAACAATTTTATGAAAACTCATATAATGTGTACTTCTAGAAAATTGCTATATTAACATTTATTAACCTAAACAATATGTTTGTAAATACTATACACAGTAGTTGGTAGCAACTGGTTGAGACACTTGAAAAACAGTACTTAAGTACGTTTTGAAGCGCGGAGCCCATACAACGCTTCCCCTCGTTTCATACATCAACATAAATGCGTCTGCCGACATAATATTATACTGAGTTTCTGTTATTATCTAATGAACAACGATTACCAATGCTCTTACTACATTTTTGGTCGTCTGTTAATTTCATGTTATAGGCACGTGTTAAAATTAACTGAAAAGTAATCTTTTCCTCTTCTATTCATTCCTAATGGAAAGAATTCGCTTTCAGTTTACGCAACCGCAAGCTGTAAATAGCGCTACGCTTATATTTGTTTTTATTTTCATCCACAAGCAATATTTAAATGTATTTTATGTTTGCGTAGTAATCAAATTAAATACAAAATAATTAAACACTAACTTGTAAAAGTACAAAATCAAACTAGATTTAAAAAGGCATCGATAACCATTCAACCAGTTTTTGAGTAGCTGTCGCTTTTCCATGAACGCAATTAATTTTCTTTCGTAAATGCGTGTAAGATCGACGAGACGCCGCGGCCGGCCAGCGCGCGGAGGTCCGCGTATCTCGCGCAGTCCGCTGCCGGGAAACAGCGCGGAGCGACGTCCACTCTGCGATCTGTACACGCGTGTGCTTTCGGTTTCGCGCCTTACCGATTTTTCAAATTTCGAACGTAGATATATACTTTTTTAATATACTTCATGTGTTGACTTTCATATGATTTATTATACGTATGGTGATATGTGCAAAGCGTCCGCTGTACCTTTGTTAAAATTGCTAAGAAATAATTATTAAGTATTTAGCGTATGTAGCGTATTCCCTTTAATTATTTAGCGAAATATTTTGATTACTACTCTAGAATACCAGAAAATGCTTTTTATAACATTTTTAAACTAAATTTATAACATAATTCGTAACTACAAATAGTTATAGTATGTCACATCACAAATATTTCATCAAATATAGATTTAATTAAATATTCAAAATATCGTTCTCTATAGGTAATTAGGTAGGTATATTAAAAAATAATATCATAACGCAATAATATATCATACAGTTATTTATTAACAGTGAATAAAAGTATTTATTGTCAAAAGAAACTTCGGCCTTCAATAGAGATTAGGGAAAGGACCCCTCTGATGATATACTACCGTAGGTATGATTGAATTTCCGCCGACTGGCACCCCAAAACATCGACACATAATTATAACGAGGGTCTGATAGTATATAGGATACGTTTTATCGGAACCCACAAATTAGAGATGCATCTTTACTTTCTGTTTGGTAACGAATTAAAAATTTAATTTTAATCTCTATTTACAATTTTTTTGCTTTCCTTAATGCATTTTTAGTGCACAATAATTTTTTACTGCTTTCCATAGTTTAGTGTCAATTTCAAAATTTCTAGTACTAAAAATTTAATAAAAAATTCAATTTTAAATGCTTCAATATTTGCAATTGTCTATTGTTAGTGTTCGATATCGCTTTTATTGAACCCCTCCTGGCTAGTCTTGGTCAATATTTGCGATGCGAAAGTCTGTTCTTGCTACATTGCTCTCCCTCGGGAGACTTATTGTTATAATAGGACGCACTGTTTTGTTCTTTCGTTTTTCGTCCAATATTCTGGCAAATTTTCTGTACTTCAGGAACAATAGTCCTTGAGGATGAATATCGAACAGAAATAAGAAAAATTACAATAGTCCCACTATTCAACATACATACCTATTATGTAGTAAAATGTGAAGGCAAATCACATTAGACTCTAATGTGAATCGCACGAGACACATGCAAGTTGAAGAAATCGATTTTTCTCCGACTGATCTCTTCAAAGAAATCCTTTTCGCCCTCCTAATGTAATTAATGTCTGACTTGCTCTTTGAATGCAGCTTACAGTTTCTCAAGTTTGGAGAATATTTTCTTGGTATACGACAAGAGCATTATATGTTGCTTCGAACGGTTATTATACTTATATAACTGTCGGGAAGTTGACAACAATGGCTGATGGGTCGCGAGTGATTTAAATTGTCTCACAATCGTTGTTTCCGGCTCGCTCCTACGGTTAAGGACAGACGCGGTCGGTGGGACTTCGCTGCACCTCCCACCGACGCGTGGGATCCTGGCAGTGCAATCGCCAATTTATTTAAAACCCCACAAAGAATATTGTGCTGTGTAGATGTTCCTATAACTATAAACCCATAAAAAACTCAACGTAGTGTGACCTCCGTTGTCTTGAATAGCGGATCGCTGTGTAATCCGAACTCTCTCACGGCTACTTCGTTTCGGTTTTATAATAATTGTATTGCCCACAGATTAAGCCAATACTTACATAATTCTTTTGGCTTCTTCACGGTGTTTCTCAAAAACGTCTCATGTTTAATTCGTTGCCAAATCTTTAAATTGGAAAGGTTTTGATGGTTAATGGATATCAATAACTTTATATACCTGAATACGTCTTATATTTATGAATATTATACAGCAAAATATTAACGTTGATCGCTTATATGTCGGTACCAAATACTATGTCATATTTCTCATTCACGTATTTGAATGAAATTTGGCAGGAAGTAATTTATCTTTGAACTTGAACTTCTGCGAGTTCATGAGAAAAAAGTCACACATAGACTGTGGGAATACAAAGTGATTCTATAAGGATTTCTTATTTTTGAGATATAAATGACTAAAAACAACATCAATTACTAGAGTTTTATTTAAATTGAAACAACAGATTTAATAATTGCAGTACTACACATAGGTAGTATTCACCTACCTGCATGTGCTGTACTTAGCTTCTTTAGTGAAGGGTACTCGGTTCTCCGCCATCCCTGCATAATTTAACATTTTAAGCGACCCCATACGCTCTCTTCAACTTTTAATAACGTCACTTAACTCTTTCCTATATTGAATCTGTCTCTGAGCTCGACATCGTTCGCCAATATTAAATTCTTCAAACTTAGTTTCCAATAAAAAAGTTTTATCTGAGCTCAGCACTTCCATGTATTTTTTAAAGAACTGTTTATTTAGGTAGCCATGTTTTTGAATGAATATACAGCTATAAACGTCTATAACATGTGGAATGTTTCAGTACAATTAAATATTTATTCCGATTTAGCTTGGTGAAATTAGAATGAAACGCTAATGTATTTCAACTATGTGGCGTGTCTCATTCTTACGTGTTCCTTATTTTCAATAGTTATTCACTTGTAATAGTGTGCTCACATGTTTTATTTCACTGAATATGTTCGACAGTCATCACCAATTGATCTTGTTTAATTAATGTTATCAAAAATCTAAGTGTATCCTATACTTGATATGTATTTCAATCGGTTTCAACAAACGTAACTCGTTTTATTAAATGAGTTATTTATTAATTTAATTGAAAATAAGTTTAATTTTTCTAAAGGAATAAAGATGTAATGTAGATAACGTGTTGTTATAATGTATTAGAATGCTAATAAAATTTAAATAGTTTGGAGAACTTCTATTATTATTGCTTCCAAATTAAGAGATAAGTTTCTGAATAAATATCTTTTAAGTAAAGTTATGATGATTATATGAAATCTAACGCGTTATCATCTCCTTTGTAAACTCGTCTCAGTAAAAGTGTTCTCGATACACGAGTTTCTACAGCACTTCTATGTACAAATAATTTATATGGAAAAGACTCAAGAACTTGTTCTATAAATCATATGTACTTACATCTAAGCACATCTGCTTATAGCATTGCCCGTTGTTTGCGTACATTGATTTTTGGCGTGCATATTGTTATTATATCTGATGTCCTTGCAGACTGACGTAACAGACAATGTAAGTTTGTAGTATCGGAATGTATGTATTGAAAAAGTTGTTCGACGCGGTGCCAGTACGCACAATGCTGACGCCGGTCCAGTGTCACCGTTATGATAACATGAACATTTACTCTTTTATACATCGGACGTCAATATAATAATAATTAACATACTCTACCTCCTGCTAGTATTTTAAGCACCGCAATTAGGGTTTTGCGCTTTGTATTGTTTGTATAGTGCGACTATTTTATTTTTATTGAAACATATTAAAACTATCAATGTTTTTTTTACTTTACATGAAAATGCAAGTTAAAAAAAAGAAATAATATTGAATGTGCCTATTAACGGAAAATATTTGATAAGTATCGACTTTTAATCCAAGCAATAATATTATTGTTTGAATTGTAATTATTAGCGTTTGCATTCAATGTTTGCTTTCGCGATAGTATCACTTTCTCTACTAGTTCGTGCCCTGTACGCTGCGAATTTATCTATGCACATTATGACCCTTCCATGGCAGACGCTTTCTATGTTGTGTGTACAAAAAGAACAAAACAACTCGACGTTGTTTCTTCTCTCCCCATTTCCCTTTGAATGAACTCAGTTTTAATTTGTTTTCTTATTAATTATAATGTTTCAATTATATTCTTCGCTCTTTTAACTTATGTTGTAACTACATATTGCGTGAGAGAAGGCGCCACAGGGCATCCATAAAAACGGCTTTAAATGGAATAAATTTTAACGTACCATTAACTATCACTGAGCCCTAATTGTTTAACTATCCCTTCCTCGAGAAGTACTGCGCGCTACGAACAGAATATTTACGAGCTGAATATGTACTCATAAAGTTTAACGCGCTATTAATGTATACTTTTAAAGTTCCTATATGCACATGACCAGCCTTAAAAGGCGATAGTTCCACGTTTGACGATAGCTTAACGTCTTTATTTATCATTCATCTACTAAAACGATATTGTAATACTGTCCTTAGACTCAAGTTTCCTTTATTAAATTCTATGATAATTAATTGACTATTAACGCATGTGTATTTAAATATAATAAATAAATCATTCAACAATGTGCGAGTTGTAATGTCTCCTTATGGCTTAAATGTTGCAGTCTAATCTTGAATACGTAATTTGTCCATGACGACACAGAGACGATGCGTTCTGAACTGACACTGGCTACTTTGTGCGTTATCTAGGGATTCTTTGGGTTTGTCTACTGAACAACGACGGCCTTGTTGTTGAGTGTTACAACTACGCCCAGCTACCAAGCACAAAACGAGAAGTTATTGCGTTTGAATTAGTTTTAGAAACCATACATTTTTAGGTTTAATTAATAATTCAGTAACACCAGACAATGTGTCGTTTCAAAAAATATTGTACCTACCTACATTGTGTTTTTTAGATGAAAAGTAACATTAAAAATTGATTATAAAATAATTAAGTAAATATTTAATGCGCGTGACATTTACTCTCACTCTGTTCTACACTTTTCATAATTATTTTGATGAATGTACTATCACGATTATATTTGACGCGACACATGTTTGTTGTTTCTTTGTACGGTTCCGATTTCCGACCCTTTAGGAATATCAATATAGTTCCTAGTACTTATGAGTGTGAAGTTAGCCGCGCAGTTCTCAGGGTACGATGCATATCTGTGGTTCCGATTGGTCGCCGACGCGTGAGGAATGCCGCGCTCTGGCGACAGTAGAAAACGTCCTCACGGAATATTCTTCTGAACACGAAACGTCGCTGCGGTATCGCACCATCGCATTTATTGTGAGATATAATATGCTTTCACGAAGCTTCCATTTTAATATCTTAATGACTAATTGAAAGCTGCCTAGCAAATATTAATTTTGCCGCCATGACTTTATGTAAAGACGATCGTCTTCACGAAAAATAATATAATATTTTAGTTCAGGTGCTATATATGAACTCTGTATCAGAAATTATTAAAATACATTAATGTTTACCAGTTTTTAACATTTAAGAATTCTTCTGTTTTATGACCTACTAATATTAATATTTAATACCTTAAATAACCTTTGGGCTTTTGTTGTGCTGTCTGACACGTCCTGATCTCTATTTTTCATTATTTAATTGGGAACCCGCGGCCGCCAAATTATCGCCGGCTTTTTGTTGCTATCGCATCGAGCAGTTAATTTATTTTATTCGAAACGATACAAGAAAAAATAAAGAACCATGATCATACCAAATCAGAACAAAATCGATGTTATATGTTGAAATGAAATGAAATGAAATAATTTTGTTTGCGAACATAGGTATCAAAGATGGTATATATTATGTAGATAATATACGGGCACAAACGTTACAAACGCAGCAGATGGATTTGTGCTTTATTATTTCAATGTCCTTTTACTTTAAATTCCAATAAAACTATCAATGAACACAAGGTATAAATTGTAACCATGATACTTGACGAAATTATATTTTGAACCCGCGGAGGGCTTTCCTAAAATTACGGTTATTATTAACACGGTTCTTTGACTAATATAATCTAACCAAATTTGTAGAATAAAGCTTTTGCAAACAAATACAGCGTTTAGCTGCATTAGAGGTACTGATAACGTTATGAGGATTTTGTTGTTTATTGTTTACTCTTTTGAATAATACTTGCAATGGCATGTCCACTGTGAAAGTGACGTAATTTATTATCAATGAAATGAAACACTCCAAACAAACAATTATGTTTTGAATAATAAAGAATTGTATATGGCGTCGATGCAAGCGCAGACCACTGACTGGTCGCTCGGAAGTGGCCTGGAAGAGATTCGCTAACCAACCGTAACATAACAGTAGGCGCTGAGGATTGTAGGTCACTGTCAGTCTTATAATAATAATCACCATACGTATATTATTGTTTCTTAACTTAAAACGTGCCTGTAATGTAATCGTTTCTTTCCATAAGTTTATGCGAACAACGAGATATTTTATGTAAATAAAGGCGGTCACGGCAGACGGTGAAATGAACATTTTAGTGTAAAAAATGCTCAAATATCACCGCCGCTCCCACAGACACAAGTCACCAGTACGATGTTTAAGATGGAGGTTTGTATGTCTTATACAATCAACTCTTTAGCATAAACCAGGACAAATTATACGTATTCCTACTTCATTCAATTGATTATTTGTTTTTAGAAATATTTATTGAGTAGTTATTAAAATGATCATTCTGCTATTACAGATCATCAGGGGACTCGGATACAGCAAGTACTTCGGCCGTGGAAACTACTCTGGAACGTTTGCGGGGAACGCGGAGTGCTCTCGAGGAACTGTGGTCGGACCGCGAGAGGCGTCTTGAGCTGACCCTACAACTGAGACACTTCGAGAGGGACGCCCTTGAGGTAATTTGGTGATGTTGTGAATCTTGAAATCATAAAGTCTTTATCCATTTTTATTCACATAAAATTATTAGAGATTTAACATCAATGTTATCAAAATGCTTTCAATGGAACAGTGCTTTTTCTGCTTCTTATGTATCGTACAATAGGCGGCTGAAATTTATGAGACATTGCAATGATAAGGGGGATTTTTTTAGTAAGGCTTTTTCTTACGTCATACGTCTAGCCCGTTGCTAATTTGTTCGAATATTTCGTACTTTTCTTATTTCAGTCTTTGATTAGTTATACTTTCTAAATGTTACGCATTAATTGGTGAAAATTAACTTGAGAAAAATGTACAAAAATATTAACTTCTGACTATGTCTAACCTACATTTTAAAAACCAATGCAATATAAAATTTGTTGCAATCGTACGAAAATTGTTATAGCTTATAACCTTCAACAGAGGAAACGGGAAAATCGTGTCGGACAAAAACATGACTTGTCTTAATCTGTAGCTATAGTTATGAATATCGTTAACTCTTTTAGCAAACAGGTTCCTGCAATGTCGAGAACTAAATTACATCCAAATGCATATAAGTGCACTTTTCTTAACATTCAACTGCTTATGTTTTTAAAGGCGCTTAAGTTTTAGTGTGTTTCTTTTATTTACATGTTGTTTTGTGTATTTGGAATTATTATGTTATAATAAAATATTATATGTAATATGTAATTGAAAGTACTCGCGTTAAAACAAACAATTAAACATAATATAGAAATGTTTTATTCTATTTTGATTTTACGCCAAAAATATATTTTTTATTTCTTGTTATTATATTGTTTGAGTAATACATATAAGTCCACACTGAACTGAATAGAGTAATGGCAAATGTAAATAGCACAATAAATTCGTAATGAAGTAAATCAGGAATTTGCCTGATCTTCCCACTCATAGAAATATTTTAAATATTTTACAGCAACTTTAGTTGTGACTCTGGCTGGAATAAGGCCGAGGAAGTAAAAGTTTAATGATTAATTCATCACATCAGGTGTCATCTCGGCTTGAGTTATGGGGCGACGAATTGCAGCGCAGTGAACCGCCGCGCGACCCGCAACAGGCTGAACAGGCTCTCGCTGCTCACAATGAGAGCGTCGCTAGGATGCAACATGCCACCTTCCAGGTTAGTATCCTACTTTATGGGCCTATTACACTACCCAATCTCAAGGGCCCTTTCAAAGGGGTGAAGATGTCCGCTAGTGCAGGGTAGCGTTTATTACTAGGGAGTAAGATGAGTAGATCACTGTAGATCACCAGCATTATTGATAGGGCCCGTAAGACTGGATAATGGTATAGCCATTAACGCTCTACTATATTATGAACAGTTTTTTTTTAACTTTTGATTGTCACTTTTTCGTTGTTGATTTATTTCATACGGTTGTCCCGAGGTTTCAAGACGGCTGTGAAAAGTAACCATAAATAATTTTTCTTTGCCAGCTTAAAGATAAAGAAGGGTATTTAGAGAAAAGGTTTAAAAATGGAAATGAGAAAAAAAGACGATACACTGTACAATAGTGATTCACGCTGACCCTCTGCGGGGGTCTGCCAATTCATAAAAGGAGTGTGTGTAAAGTTTTAGGGAAACGAAAGTTAATATATTCCATATATTCGCATACAGGTAGTGCAACAAGGACAAGAGTTGGCCGCGGCGATCGCCGAGGCGTCGGACGTGATGGCGTCCAGCTCGGACAGCTCGGAGGGCGCGCCGCTCGACGCGCAGGCGCGCGTGCAGCTGCTGCTGGAGTTCCTGCACGACCGCCAGCTCGACCTGGAGGAGCTGGCCGAGGAACGACGCGCTAGATTCGAACAGTGCGTTCAACTGGGTATGTGAGCCATGTGAAGTCGATATGCTTGGGCTGTTTGTTGCATTTCTATGTCTAGGTTTTGAAACGATTTTTTTCTAAATTGTACTTTTTCTTCTCAATGTATCTTCGTGTATTTTTATTAAGTGCAATAAAGAATTTTTCATTCGTTCATTCATAAAATAATTCATTGCAATTGCGTTCCTTTGAATTTGATACTTATAAAAACAACTCTAAATCATTCTTTTTTGCTAACGTTGAAAAGCTAATATTTATAGGGTATATTTTCAAAGCAATTCTCGATGGTTGAAGTTTTCGTTTGAATTTCACAGGACAATTCCAAAAAGATGCTGCGCAAGTTGTGAGTTGGATACGCAACGGTGAAGCAATGTTGGCGGCGTCTTTCTCCATACCGGGAACGTTGTCTGAGGCTGAGCAATTGAAAAGGGAACATGACCAGTTTCAAGTGGCCGTAGAGAAGACACACGCAAGCGCTGTGCAAGTTAAATACAGGGCGGACGCACTACGCGCCGCTAATCATTATGATCCGCATACTATAAGGTAATTAAAATATCCAAAGATGATTAGATATGAAGTAGTAAATTTATATTCTTTAGCATTATATTTATATTGTACTAGCTGAGCTCCGGGGTTTCACCCGCGTAAATATCCCGTTTCCGTAGGATTTTAGGGATAAAACCTATGTCATTCTTGGGGTCTCAAAGAATCTCTGCATAAAATTTCATACAAATCGGTCCTGTAGTTTCAGAGCCTATTCAATACAAACAAACAAACAAATCTTTCCTATAATATTAGTATAGATAATGTTATACATACTATGTAAAAACATTTAAAAATATTTTTTTCAACACGTGAACTTTAACTTTACAGGGAGATATCTGAAGAGGTGACGGAACGGTGGCAGCGCCTTGTTACTTGCGCTGAGGAACGTCACAAGCTCGTAACCGCCTCCCTGAACTTCTACAAGACCGCGGAGCAAGTGTGCTCCGTGCTCGACTCGCTAGAAAGAGAGTACAGACGAGACGAGGACTGGTGTGGCTCTGGGGCTGCCATATCCACCACCACGCCGAACTCCGATGACGCACAGACGCTTCAGCAGAGCTTGGACAAAGCGGCTCAGGTAAGCCCAATATTGTTATTAAACACAGTATTCGTCAAAATATTGTATTCAGATGTAGACGTGTTT
The DNA here is from genome assembly GCA_001586405.1 of Phoebis sennae. Classification (NCBI taxonomy): domain Eukaryota; kingdom Metazoa; phylum Arthropoda; class Insecta; order Lepidoptera; family Pieridae; genus Phoebis; species Phoebis sennae. The sequence goes on from LQNK01000508.1 coordinate 943,340, forward strand.
TTTCAATAAATTATACTTCATTATGCTATCGACGCATTTGTAAGAGTGCTTAAATAAGATGATGTAAATTGCACGATCACGTAAAAACTGTTAAAGCTGTTTGAAATTGTGTAATTAGAATGTATACTTGAAATTGCAAAATTTACTTTTAAGATGGAAGATGTTACTACACGATTGATGAATTTTAAACGTTAAGATCAGGTGTAACAGTTGTTATACTGTATGTGTCTTGGGTACAATTTTTGTACAAGCAATTAAATTTTTTTGTTTCTTTATTACATTTCTTATTTTTTTAAGTTAATTATTATATAATATATGCCCATTTCAGACATCAGTCTTCACACAAATAATGAAGATTTTTTAGAGTGTTTTATTTGTATTTATATAGATATAAGCTATGTTTGTATATAGACTAAGTGTGAGGAAAATAAATGTATTATTTATTTATTGGATATTAGCACTTCAAAAACAATTTAATTGCAGGTTGCAGCATTAATAGTGAAGCACGGCGAGCAAAAGGAGGCGTTCCTCAAAGCGTGCACGCTCGCCAGGCGTACTGCAGAGACATTCCTGAAATACGCGGCCAGGTCGGCTCAGGTGCACGGGCAGACGGCTGCAGCTAGCAAGGCCCATCATGAACAAACCCGCGCTATACTCGACACACTGCTTGCGCAGGAAAATAAGGTATATACTCGCATCTTATCGTACATGTGTAATAGAAACTGCGCCGAATGACGCGTGCAATACTCGAAATACTACTTGCATTTAGAAATATAGTATGTACATACAAGCTAGACCAAATTGTCGACGTAACGTTTGCAACGCTCGACTCACGATTTACAATATTTGGGAATATTTTTATTTTTTAAGTATAATAATTTTAATTATTACACTTCAACACGCTCTTGTCTTTAATTGTGTCTTTAATTACCCTTAAATTATACAATAATGTAGTTCTATAATTAAAAATATATCTTATTCTTTTCGTAGTCCATGCATATCCTTAACTTTCAATATAAAGTCTCTCTATCTGATTTCTTGTTTTGACCAGTTTAAGGTAAAATAATAATATTATTAACCAATCATAACACTATTTGTGGTTTATTACAACGATAAATACCGGCCTATCCTAGAG
>LQNK01000508.1:944718-958250 GCA_001586405.1 Phoebis sennae
TAGTCCATGCATATCCTTAACTTTCAATATAAAGTCTCTCTATCTGATTTCTTGTTTTGACCATTTTAAGGTAAAATAATAATATTATTAACCAATCATAACACTATTTGTGGTTTATTACAACGATAAATGCCGGCCTATCCTAGAGCCGTAGACAGCCTGGCTCCGTTCTAATGCAATTAAGTCTATTTTAATCATTATCGTGTGCTTCTAATTGTTTTCCGGGTGCATGTAAAATAACTATTAATTTGTCTTAGTTATTCGCACACGTTTGTGCAAATTCAAAGTCGTGTTGTAAACAAACAAATAACTGTGAAATTCGATCGTGATCGGACGTAGCATCGCCTATCATCCTTCCGATGATGTTTAATTTTGCTTTTCTATGCCATTCAAGTGGTACAATTACGTGTTTGGAAATAAATCTGTATAGCATATGTAATCGCGTGTCATTGTCAGTGTCATTGCTGTTACGGTTCGCAATACAATAAAGCTTTTGTTACTTTGTGATACTATCAGATAGGCCTCGTGGAGACAGATAATGGTTGATGCTCTAACATCAGTGTCGCGCTAAATGTTGAGAACTTTTGTTATGATTTTCATACAACCGGTAATATTTTGTTTATTTGTTAAATTCATTATATCTCGAATTTTGAAAATCTTAATTTCAAAAATTTATTATTAATTGTCTTCCACTAAAAATAAGGAGATTATTAGTCAATTAATGTCACGTTTTTCGATGTGCAAAGTGTAATGTAAGCAATGTGATGTCGCGGCAGGTACTGGAGCACTGGACGGTCCGCAAGAAGCGTCTGGAGCAGTGCCAGCAGTTCGCGCTGTTCGAGCGTTCGGCGCGCGCGGCCGTGGAATGGATCCGCGAGACTCAGGAGCGCTGCGGGGCGGCGGCGGCGGCCGCTGCGGCCGGCGTGGCGCGCGAGAGCCGCGAGCGGGTGCGTCTGCTGGCCCAGCTCGCGGATGGGCTCGTGGAGAAGGGCCACCCGCACGCCGTGCAGATCAAGGAGTGGGTGGCTGCCGTGGATGCTAGGTATGCCTGTTTTGGAATGATAATGAAATGTAGAGAATAATCAATATGTTTCCGATCGGATCTGAGACTGATCATAATGTATAATTCTTTTGAAAAAATTTATTTGTTTATTTTTGTTTCGTAGACATTAATTGCGGGAAAATTTGTTTCTATTATTTTGTTTTGGTATAATATCACTACATAGTATAAAACAAAGTCGCTTTTTCTGTCATGTGTCATGTTGTATGTCCCTATGAACGCTCAAATCTTTAAAACTACGCAACGGATTTTGATGCGGTTTTTTTTAATAGATAGAGTAACTCATGAGGAAGGTTTTTATGTATAATATTAAACCCGTGCGAAGCCGGGGCGGGTCGCTAGTTTCAAAATAATTAACACATTTTGTTTGAACGCAGATATGCTGAATTCAGCGGTTCCATGGAAGGCGGCGAGGCGGAGGCGGAGAGCGACTCGGGCGTGGCGCCGTCGCTGGCGTCCACGCAGTCGGAGAGCGAGGTGCGCGCCGAGCCGCAGCCACCCGTGGCCGGCGACGAGAAGCGGCGCAGCGCGAGGCGGAAGGAGTGAGTACCGGCTTCGGACCGCACCAGCCCTGCCGTTACCCGTGGTGGGGTATGGTGCGAGTGTATTTGAAACTTCACACTTATCGCTGTCGCTTTAGAGACGTTTTTTTAACTTTTTAAATCGAAATTTTTTTTCTGAGTTTATTTTTTCATCAAGACTGTCAAAATTTAAGTTGTTTATTTTTTATTCACTATAATACTATGATTACGGTTATACATCTTTTCGAATCATTTGTTTGTATTCAATAAAGCAACTTAACTAATTATTTCAACAGATTTATAATGGCGGAGTTGCTACAAACAGAGCGAGCCTACGTCAAAGATCTTGAGACTTGTATCACTGGATACTTGCGTGAAATGCGCACTGACCCATCTTCGGTGCCGCCAGCGTTGCAGGGCAAGGTATGAACAATATTTTATTTACAGACATACAATTGAATAATGTAAAGTAAACAATGCATATAAAGGTTTTTATGAAAACGAAATTTCTAACACATCATATTTTGCTTGTAACACACATTGTATCATGAATAATATAGTAGGCTGCGCATATAACCACACACGAAATTGCTTACAACTTTGCAGACATCATATTGTATGATACAACTTAAATATCTTAGTTAATACTCAAATCACAAATATAGCGGGGGTGTTAGGCAGAGTATTTTTTCCAATTAAAACATTTACTTTTTGAATACAGGAGGAGCTGATATTCGGCAACATCGAGGAGATCCACCGCTTCCACGAGCGCATCTTCCTCCGCGAGCTGGACAAGTACGAGGCGTGGCCCGAGGACGTGGGGCACTGCTTCGTGACGTGGGCGCGCCAGTTCGACATGTACGTGTCGTACTGCCGCAACAAGCCCGACAGCAACGCGGCGGTTGTGCAACACGCGGGGGATTATTTTGAAAGGTATTATATAAAACAACAATCACTGTTTCTAGAGTTACGTATGTCACAGCCGGAGGCCCCAAATAAAACCAAATTTACTTATACCAAAACTTTATTGGCTAAACTTATTTAGTACAGGGCAGCAGACTTGCTCGATGCTAGTCTACCGATAGAATAAAATAAAAATGAATATAAAACTATAAATACTTATACGCTAACTATACACTATGTTGGCATGGCATTCCATTCCCGTGAGAACGGCAGCGTAAGCTGAACTCAACGGGAATGCTTCCATAACACTAGTGTCATTTGTTTATTTATTTTCTTTATTAGAAACAGACAGTCCATCTATAATATGTTCATAAAATAGAATCTCACTAGCTAAATATGCATGAATATGCCTCCTAAAAATGTTTCCCGATTTACATATATTTTTTACGATTTATTTCGAACTATTGGAGTGACTGATTGGATTAACAAAATCAAATCTCATTGTAAAAGCGTGTCAGTAGATTCTGAACAGATAATGTAGTCTAGTGGATAGAATGAGAATTTTAACAATATGAATTAAAATATAACATGTATAAGTATAAGAAATCGCTGTTTCCAAAAAGTCCAGATTGCGAATGCCTTATTTTTAAATAAAAAAATAACGATATCTCAACAATATCGGAAATATTGACATTAAAAAAGTAGTTATTTATTTTTTTATTTGCGTGACATCTGCTGACATCACATTACCATCCTTAAAGATGTTGTAACTTGCAAGAAGTTTAGATACCCATCACTAGATGGCACTTTACATACAAACATTATTTGTTATCCTGTGAAGAGGACTTAGAATGTAAACAGTTTTGAACATTTGAAGAGATATCGTTAGATTAAAGTGAGACAATGTTTGGAAGACAGTCGGACGGTGTAACATTAGTGGAATCCGAAGGACTTGTTTTGATTTTGTTATATTTGACGTAGAGTGCAACGGCGTAAGAAATTGGAGCATCCCTTGGCTGCGTATCTCATCAAACCGGTACAGAGGATCACCAAGTATCAACTGCTATTGAAGGATCTGCAAGCCTGCTGCGCTGAGGGTCAAGGAGAAATTAAGGTATTTATTTATAAATACAATAATAATATACTTACTTTAAAAGAATACATAACGTTTGTACACATCAATGTCACGTTTTGGACAACCTTGACATAAACGAATTCCATTACACTGTGTACCAAAATGTACTAAGAATCATGAATCTTATCTTTGAGAGATGTGTTAATTATGTTTTGCAATAAGATATATCCATTAGAATCCACTCAAGCAACACCTTGTTCAGAAATATTCTAATTATTTTTGCAAACAATTTACAAGTTTGTGTAGTTATTCTTTATTTTACTTGTATGTATTGATATTTTTTTTATTGTCACTTACTAGAAATGAGGAAAATTGTTTTTAAATTATTGTTGATGTTCATGATAATTATGTCACTTGATAACGATAATAAAAACGTGATTTTGCTTTTCACTATCAGTATTTACATGTAAAGCTAGGGTGAAGCACTATTATAAGATTTGGGCTAAAGTCATAATCGACAGACTAATATTTCGTTTATCAGAACCACTAACGACCTTTTGTATTCTGTAATGGCGTAAACCCATTACGCCTATCGGCTGGAGATGTTTGTATTTCATTTCCAGTTAAATACGACAAATGTTGGATATATTTAAGATTAAACAAACTAGTTCACTGTAATTAACAGTGCGTTTAAACCAATATTTCCTTATGATTCATCGCGGGCTTGCACATCAATCGGGGACTCGATGTGGAGTGGTTTATTCCACACTTAATTCGATCGACAAGTTTTACCCTCAAACTCAAATGGAATGGTTCTCTACAGTGTTGATAGTATTATACTGATAATGTTAAAGTACCTAAACAGTCATCGGCAAAATCGGATTGGACCATCTCGTAAAAATGTCGTATGTATTTATTTATTAATAAATTTCTATATACTCCTATATAAAAGCAATTTCATTTTCCCGTACGAATAGTTCGCACCTATCAATTTATTAGTTGCTTTGACAGACTATTTAGTTCTAAGGCGGTAAAAAGTTCGTCGCGTCAGCTAGTCTTTACTTCTGTGGTAATATTATAAAGAGTAGGGGAGTTTAGGGGGTAAAGAAAGTAGAGGTTTTGCTTTTTTGTATGTTTGTAATTTATTTGATACAAACCTTTTATTGAGTAGAATAAACTATATTATGTGTAGGTTAAATATAACATTATAATACATTATATGAGCGAAGCGGCACAGAACAGCTATAAAATAAAATCCGTCAAAAATAAATTACAGTTAAGAAGGAATTAAATACTAATTTATGTTATTTTTTCGATTTCCTTAAAAAATAGTATGCATCACACTATATTAGTCTAATAATTAATTAGTAAACGGTCAAGTGCGTCAATAAATTAGTATGCACTTTGAGATGTGGTAAATATTATTTTCAGTGGTTTTCCTGAATTCGAGTATGATTGTATCAAATATGAAGTAATTTTACAAACAAACAAATCGCATAAATGTTAGTACTATAGTTTTAAGATGTCACAATAAACATAAGGAATTAAATCATAGATTAGCAATACTGGTGGTGACGAACAGTCTGACCCAGAGTATTTTCTAAGAATTGTGTTATGACTTAGACTTCATAATTTAAAGATAAAAATACAAATGACAAAAAATATCGATAGTCCCTAAATTACTCTGTTAGGTATTGTACCTCCATGTATACGAATTTCTTTTCATTTTCATAAAATGTTTCAAGGGGGTTCACACATTCTACCTGATTACACAAGCATACCTTTGTTTTGGCATTATTATTATTTACAAAACTTTAGTGTGATTTGACGTAATTTAATGATTTTCGACATGTCTGACGTACCCTTTGTTTCCGCTACATACACTATTGGACAACACATAGAGAAATGTTATATTTTACTACAAATTATAGTAATATAATTTTTTTTTGTTTTATTCGAATGGCTTATGGAGGGTTGAATGACAAAGTAAATCTAACTTAGAACAAGTCCGCTAATTAAAAGCTGTCACATAAAAAAAATATTAATAACAATACAATATCGTTAACTAGGACGGATTGGACGTCATGCTGTCGGTGCCGAAGAAGGCCAACGACGCGATGCACCTGTCCAACCTCGAAGGCTGCGACGTCCCGACTGACAGCCTCGGCGAGGTGGTGCTCCAAGACTCCTTCCAGGTGTGGGACCTTCGCCAGATTATCAAGAAGTGTCGCGAGAGGAGGGTGTTCCTCTTTGATCTGCATCTACTCCTTGCGAAGGAAGTCAAAGATACGCATGGAAAGGCGAAATACATTTACAAGACCAAGTTCATGGTGAGTGTACTACATTTATATTTTAATGATACAAATAATTTTGTATATGTACTGTGTGATTCTTTTCTACAGTTTTTGAAGCTTTTTCAATTGGTAGTTGGTAATCTAAGTAAATAATATAAATTGAAATTTATGAAATTGGCATAGGCTTTGTTTTATAATGGAAAAAGAAAAATATGAGAACGAATACGTATCAATGTGGGGTGCAAATAGTGAAATATATAATTATCAGCATCAACTCGTTCATACGGCACATCAACGTTGGCATTGTCAATTGCGCCGGAGGGTGTCCAGTGACTTGAAAATTATTATCTGATGAGCATTGTTGTTTTCTACAGTCTACATGTTAATATTATTAAGTTATGAATAATTAACTTCTATACGTGTTTTCGCGTTGAATTCGAGGTCTGTAAATTACAAAATTCCTTAATAAAAATCTGGTCAGTATTTGCGCCTTAATTCACACATATATGTAGATCCAAAATGTGTCGAGATATTTATAATATACTAGGAAATAGTTTAAGATTATTTATCAGATACTTTGTTTTAATGCACAGGACAAGCTTTGTAAGTTTACATTATGCCAAATGATGCCTTTTTATACAATAAATTGACACATCGCCATCGAGTCCCAAACTAAACAAAGCTTGTACTATGAATACTAGACATACTAAAGATAAATCAACACCCAAACAGTACAAAACTACAATGTTCATCACATCATAATTTTTACTCGTGAGGATCAAACCCACACCCTCTAGCGCAATAGCCACTGCTATACCACTGCGTCAATCTAGTCGTCATGTGTATATAAAGAAAGAAATATATATGTGTATATAACGTGTAATGTATTGTTCAGACGTCGGAGCTGGGCGTGACGGAGCACATAGAGGGCGACGAGTGCAAGTTCTCCGTGTGGACGGGCCGCGAGCCGATGGCCAGCGACTGCCGCATCATGCTGAAGGCGCCCTCGCTCGAGGTCAAGCAGACCTGGGTGAGGCGGCTGCGGGAAGTGATACAGGTGAATATTTCTTTTTTATGTTATAGCAGGCAAGCATGCGGTTCCCCTGATGTTAAGTGACTCACCGCAGCCCGTGAACATCTGCAATACAAAAGTGTCGCAGAGGCCTTGCCGGCTTGAAGGAAAGGGAGGGGATAAGGAACGGCTGAATGATAGGAGGTTGGAAGAGGAGTAGAACTGGACGGGAGAGGAAAGGTATGGGAATATAGGCCTCCGGGCACCCGCTCACCGTACGAAACACAGTGCAATACTGCTCTACGCCGTGAATATGTACGAATATGTTTGTGTATGACTTGTGTTTGAAGACTTTGTCTCTGAAGTAGTTATTTAAATTGCTACAGTGATTGTTAAATAGGTACAGAGGATATGAATGATTTTTCGTCAGTCCCTCACTGACGATTGCGATCATGATATACAACCTTACTTCATGCAATGCACACATGGAATTAATGACTACGGTATCCGAATATATTTGTACGTAAAAAGAGCTTATTTCCGCATAAGTTTTTTTATGTCATTACGTGGATACCACCTCTTGAGTAATTACGACACGAAAAACTAAGCTTTTTCATTTCTTAATAAAATAACAACACCAGGTTTCAATATTTTTGAAATCTATATATTTTTTAATATATACAAATTCATATAACACAAAAAGCATAGATCTCAATAGTTTTTATCCACTCGTATGCAGTATCAAGACGCCACATATTATAGGAAAATTTCTCAAATGTACGAAAATTGTGGAGTTGACGTCAATTCTGGAGCAATACAAGCTTACGTGTGCTTAGTGCAAATATGAATCTCTGGCACAACATTTGCTAACATTATTGCTATGAAATTGCTTTTACATTCTCAAAGGATTTATGGCTTATTTTCGCAAGTGCTGAAATTCGGAATAGTGAATTTCAAGCTTCCCTATTTAGTAATAGTTACATCTGTTCGAGTTTAAACTGGATACATAAAGATCAAACATACACCGTCAAATAGAATTTGTGAGATACGTTGCGTGCTGAGTATATTATGTCCCTATTTTTAATCTGGTAATTTGTTTTAATATAAATTTTGTTGGTTTATAGTAAGCGTAAGCGTCAACGTGACAACTCATTTGATAATATTATTAATACTTTTTTCCTTTCTCGTCATTCTGTTTTTTAGTTTGCGCACTCCCGTATTGTCCATATATATACATATTTTAATATCAGACAGCCTCGAATCAATCACTGCGTATCAATAAGCCTGCCTTTCTATACCAAATAATATTTGTCGTGTCTTATTTTGGTATGTACGAAAAGGTATATTAGATAAATGATCCGTTTCAATAACGTTACGTTTGTTTGCCAGGAAACCTACTTCAGTGGAGCTCTTCATCAACCGCCCCGCAGCCCCGCGCGAGTTCGACCAACTAGCTCTCAACGATCCAGCCGGTATGTAGAAAATGTCTTAAATATACATATAGTACTCTTTTAGTATAATATAATAGTATACATAACTTAAAAACAATGACAAAACATTTGCATTATTTATTATAATTGTTTATGGAAATTGTCGTACATTAACTATTTTGTTTCGTTTCGTTTTTTTTTGTGTAATTGTAATTTGCATGTTTTTTCCAATGTATAATTATAGTGATAAAAATGGATGGCACAGGTTCCTCAAAAAAACAGTTTATACTATATCAGGAAACTGGGCGACGTAATTTATCTATGTAAAATATTGTTTGAAATAAATGATTTATTTATTCACAAATCACATCAAAAGTTTTATTTTATTGATAGAACATATTTGTTTCTTTTTCCATACAGTGATTTCGAAGACACTGACACTGAGAATCTCGATCGCAATTCGCTTGCATCCTTCGGCAGCGGTAACACTACAGACTCTGATAAGGTAAGTTTTTATTAATTGTTTAATGTCATTCACATATAGAAAGTAATTTATTATATAAAATATTATGCATAGATCAGCTTAAAATATTTGGCGATTTATACAAATAATGTAAATAATATAAACAAACACTTTAGAAAACAGCGTTTTTGGAAATTAATAATCATATAAAAACAAGGTATTGTTAGAATAATATAGTGCTTTAGTACGAGAAATCATATTCCAAAGAAAATAATTGCGATAAAATTAAATGAAAAATATGAATTGGGTTTTTTTGTGGTCAATTAATTCTTTGTGAACTTTACTAGAACTCGTATCCCGCGAAATTTTAAAAGGTAGTTGGTGAATATTTGATTACCAAGAATTGACTTACATAACAAAATTCCTTGACCTGGATTGTTCCGGATGCCGGTAAAAAGTTCTTTATTCCGCCTCATAAAGACTTCAGTCTTCATCGAGTTGAAGTAGCTTAAACGCTTGATAAGCTAAAAGAAATGCTTAGTTCTTAGCCAATTATACATTATCTTCAGTAAGTAACTCATAAAATTAACAAAACGTTAATTTTATTTGTTATACGTCCACTTAAATTACGGTTTTTGTATAAAATTATGTTATCGAAAAAACAAATATTTATTACGTATTCCCGTATTACATTTTAAAGTCTGTAATATTTTTCCATTTATCAAAGTGCATACAAAGCTTTTACCCTGTATTTATCGATGGTCCTTAAGAGATATTGTAAGAAACGGGGTCTTAAAGAGTACTTCTTAGATTTGCTTATACAATCTCCTAGTCTGTTTTCAAGGAAGCACTTACTTGGAAGCGTTTATATTGGTCACATTTGCGGGAACGAATATCCCGTCAAAGCCTAGAAGGATTACGATATTTGCGTATTTACTGTGAATTTAAATATCAAAACCATACTCCATTATAAAGACAGAATTCTGTTTATTGCTTATCTTTTAACTGCGACATTTATTAACCTATTTGAATTTTAATAATTATTTACCGAAAATAGTTATTTCATCTCAATACATCTTAATCTTGATTTCTTTCCAATTCAATTATGACATTATGATATGATGTTCAGTTAACCTTGTACATAAATATTCAAAAACCGCAACAATTTATTTGCTCTTTGTAATATCATAACCATTGTTAGAAGCATAGTTGCCACATTATTTTGAAGTTCATGAGCCTTATATTATTTCATTCTATGCAGCTGAATCATAATCATTCGACGTTAATTACAATGATAGTAGAACCCAATTAATGAATGATATAGCGGTCGCCCCTTGAATGTATCCGTGTAAAATACGTACGGATGTACGGAGGATATCAAATTAAATGCATCCCGAAATGTAAATACATCGAAACTGTGGGGTTCTGTTATTGATATGCCCGTCCGTCTGACGGCTGTAGCCCGCGGCGGAATACTGCGTTTGTATGCCACGTCGAATGCGGTTTACTCCTATTTTAATTATAATTAGTGCTGATCTCGTCGCTTTGTTTCAATTTTGTAAAACTACATCATACAAAGAGCAAAACATGGCTTACGTGTCTTCGAATTTCAATGTGCGGAATTCGTATTCGTTCGTATATATGCGTATTTAATATTTTTTATGAAAAACTTCTTAAGAGGAATACTAATAAACAATATTGTATACGATAGGTCATTTAGTTTTCTGACAAACAATTTATGTTCCCAAGATACAAGTACTATATTTACGATACCGCCAAATAGGGAACATAACAATTTGATAATGATTTAAATACATTTAATTACTTTTATAGGATGTATCATGTATCTTTATTGAATGCACTGCGCTTTAATAACACGGTCGACTTGATCAATGAGGTGTGAATCTATTCGTTAAGGTTCTATAAGTTAGGAATATTGTTAATCGAAAATAATCAGTACTTGTTCTATTAAATTGTGCGTTTGATGTCGTGTCGTGTGATGGGATAAGCATTTTTTTTTCCAATAAAATATGTTTTTAAAATTAACATCAAGCACAAAGTTTTATACATCATTTAATCACTGAGTTCAAAGTATTAAAACGGTATAAATACCAGTCATTGGTCAGACCTATCAATCATATATATCGTGTTCAAAATCCACGAACTTTTAATATTTAACTACTGCCATAAATTATATTTATTTTAAACTTAAATATTTTGTAGAATTTATATCCTAATAATTTTTAAAAGATTATCTATAACATATTCGTCCGAATCGAATCTTTTCATACTCGTATCCAAGAAAACTACCGTTACATGATTTAGAATATGTGTCGAGGGATTGTAACTCGTATATTCGACGTGAATTTGACTCCTGAATGCAGCACGGAAATTGAACACGTTACGGACTATCGTAGCGTACATTCGCACTGACATATCCTAGCTACACTACAAGTGAAGCTAAGCACTAGCCCTCATACAATATCAAATACGTTTACCTATTTCGATTTACAAAATAACTTTATAGTATTTTGCTACTATGTTCTGTTTGATGATGCTTATTACATGATTACAAAGCATTTTATAATTTTAAAGCTTCTTTTAAAATTAGTGTAATCGTTACAATTTTGTTGATTAGCGTTTTATCTGCAATGCTTGTGAATTAAAACATCGGCTGAAGAAGCCAGTGTCAGCAAACTGTGATTTCCACTTATAAGTTATATCTCTCAAAGGAAATAAAGAAATTTGCCGGTAACTCAAAGGCTTGCATAAGTTATCGGAAATATGTTTATTCATAAATAATGGCGACTGCATTTGAAGTTGTGTATTTCATAAACTTCTGTAAACAGTTTCGGGGGATTATATTTATTATAACGAAGTAATAAGCTCTTTTTTATGATAAATCGTAATACATTGCATGACTAAACATCATGTATGTATTATATATTAAACCAATATATTTTTAGATTGTGATATATTGTTAAGTAATATAAATACCTATCTACCTACTTTACTAGCGCTATCGTCAGAAAACTAATATTTGAACTATAGGGATTCGAGCTTTCTCTACCAATCAGTGCACGGGTCAAGGTTAAATGTGACATATGGCACACAGTTTTACTTTATGACATTTTTGTATTAAACTGTTGTGTCTGATGTTTAATATATTTGTTGTGATAAGATTTATACAAATATAATATGTAATACCAACTCGATTTTGAGTCTATTCTTAACAGCCACTAAGTAAAAATTTCCGAACTATAACTCATTCAGTAGGTTTTTAAATTTTGTACCTTAAGGGACTTTTTAAATTCAGAAATCGCGTTAATGGTTATTCAACAAAACACACATTTTTTGTATAAGTTATATTTTCTATAATCAATAAATAAAATGTGAGTATCACATGAATTCCATCTACTTTTTTATACTAAGCGCATCTGTGCTGCTTGAGAGTTTACGCTAGATGTGACAATTTTGCCGGCTCATACAAGAAATTTACAACCAATTTATACATAAATTCATCCACGAAGAAACGCCCCACCAATTTTTGAAATTCGCGAACCGGCAACGAATCAATGGACATCTATGAATCAACTATCGTGAAGTTTCTAATTTTCTTATCAAAAGCTAGCACACATATACTGTAAACGAAGGTAGAGTAGTGGGCGCGTCGTCGTGGATGAATTTATCTATAAAGGAGATGAATGTCATATCTGCCAAGTGCAAGTGTCCCCTACTGGGGAACCGTTTAATACGTTTCTATAAAAATAAACTTTTATCAATTGCTCAAATCTTAAATAACTTGGAAGCATAAAAACATCAATGTACACAGTCGTATATACAAGATATTTCAAAGTTAATCAATATGTAACTGAAGCGCAAATATTTAAAAATATATATTTTAAACATAAGCAATGGAAAAGAAAACGAAAAAAGACATTTACGATGCAGTCGTTCGGCTTAACAGATGTAGGAATAATATTTACAAAAAAAGTACAAACACACTTTTGTTTATTTATTATGAAATTGTCTGGATTATGAAAACGACGTGTAAGAGCATTCAGTTTATGTACCTCAACAATCGCCATTATTATACAAATTGTTTCTAGTTCAAATTTATATTGGATTAGAATATTTTTTCTAAATGTTTTATACTTTAATAAAGATTATTATCAAATAATTATCTTTATTCCACACAAACACAATGTAGACATTGTAACGCAGATTTTTTTTATAATAAATAAAGATTCATTATAATTCTGCTGCTGGATCCGTTAGAATGAAATTAAAGCAAACTTTACTTTAAATTGAACTTGTTCGTGAACTTATTCGAAGTGGGTTTTCGAGCACTAAACAACTTTTAACTAATTGCTTAGTTTTGACCAACTTTGTACGCTTAAAATATTGTTCGACCATAACATGTTGTGTATCTCCTTATCATATAAATTTAATTCTAAACGCAGTACTTTAGTTTATCAGAATTAAATAATATAACATGATAGAGCGCGCTGCAGCTTTTGGAAAGGTTTTTTATTTAATCTTGACTCTTGAGCGTTTTTAAAAGATCGTGGCGCATTTCGGAGTTGACATTGTCGTTAAGCATGGACGGATTAAGCGTGTCCTTCGGTAAGGACTTCAGTAGAGTGAATTTGTTAAGATAGCTCGATACGGAGGCTGCGTAGTGAGTGAGTAGAACGAGCGATAGCGGCGGGCGGCGCGGCGCGCGGCAGTGGCATCAGCGCCGCGCGCCGCACCGGACGAGGCGGGCCGGACC
>LQNK01000508.1:958342-969158 GCA_001586405.1 Phoebis sennae
CCGCCTCACCCGCCGCTCGCCAAACAACACAAGAGCCGCCGCAAAATATCGCTGCCATGGTTCCGCCAGAGCTCCGTGAGCGCCCCGCACGCGGCTCTCGCGCGGCAGCACACCATCGACACGCCGAGCTCCTTCAACGCGCGCCTTCTCAAGGGCGGCCGCCAGCGCCAGGTGACTGCGACTTAATGCGCCAAAATTATGCCATCAACACGCTACATTACTTATGCGCAGAAAAAAATATATTCATCCCCAAATTGAATCGCTTTTCAACTCTGCATCAACTTACAAAATATAAATTCATAACACATAAAAGCCCTGTATAAAATATTAACAGTTTGTTGGCAAACTTTTCACTTTTTTGATTCGGTTGAAACAGCAAATGTAAACAAAATTTTTACCAAAATCTATTGCGAACAATTTTGAAATTGTGATAAAACAAGAAATGTTTGTATAGAGCGTTGACTATTACGTGAACTAAACTATTCAATGAACGTTTTCATTTTACGCCGTATTGACGTATTTGTTATGCCAATATAATGTGGTAACTTTGTAAATAAATAATGAACTTTTAATTCGTTTTAGAAATATTGGATTAAATTCACGTCGCGAAATGAAATTTACAAGGGGCTTAGTATTAAATTTACAAGTTATAATAACTCAAAAGTTAGTCATACATACGTTCAAACAATGTATTGGCATGCGATCATTATATGCTATTTTTGTTATCAATCACAACTAAAGATGTACAAGCCACTGACGCTTTCGACTCTTTGCGATGGAAATATCTGTTCAAGGTCCGCGAGTGGCCGAGGATCTGCTAGATAATTATAGTTTGTTCAACGATCCATCTAACGTAATGGATTTGATATTGAAATTATTGAAGGTTTCCCTACTTTCAATTTTACCGAAAGGCGCCTTATATTTTTAAATTCTTTTTTACAATAATCCACCTACTAAGTATCGTGTAAGTATGATAAACTGCGTTTGTAGTAATTCAAAATAATAATAGTTTATTCTATCCTCTTTGATTTGAGGAAAATAATGTTGATATAAATAATAAATTAAAAGGAAAACGATAGAAGTAAAATCATATATTATTGCGGCGACATCAACTCCGGTTGATTGAAATAGTTTTTTTATGTAATGTAGTGGAGTGAATTTTGAGTCTAGAAATACATCTATTTTGTTCAGTAAGACAATAGCCATAGAAAGAAATGTGCAGTTAATACGATTATCTACTGTCCATTATCATTTAACATATAAACTGGAAATTGTATTTGCATACTTGAATACATTCAATTCATTCAAGCGACGTCTATTACTTTATTTCAAATTATGCAAATTACCTTGAAGCGTCGCAACTTCATAAAGTTATAAACAAATTTAAATATCTGCAATTAATATTGAGCTTATTTCCAGCGACTATGAAAAAACAATGTGCTGATAGTAGTATTGATAAGACACTGTAAGGGTCAATTATACACCTTGTTCCAAATAATACAATTGCCTCTTCGTATATCCATACACACATATATTGATTTAATTAAAAATAGATCACGAATTATTCATTTTGATTGAAAGGTAGATTAAAAACACAAGACAGCGTTTTGTTTCTTATTTGCTTTTGTCATCTCATATTAAAATAACTATATCAAAATTTTGAATGAATATATTGTACAAATCAAATCAATAACAACAGTATACCTTGAAACTGTCATGAGCAGTAGTAAAGTTACCGTCACAATATGTTTTAAATAATGCAGGGATATCGATCGAAGTAGTTATGTTTAATTTTCCAATATAAATTCGCGGTGTAAGAAAATTACCGAACTAACTTTTATATGGTTTCCATGCTGGATCTACTATAATGCTTCAAAAATTCCGTGATGGCACATCTCTACCTCCTACTCTCCTACGGTTTAGTTCTTTTCGAAAACTTATTTTCTCTTATTAATATAGATTTTAATTTTCTTTTGCACTATGTGAATCAAATGGAGATGGATACATTAAAAGCTAGTAACTACAAGCTAGCGCCCCGACATGCAAGCGGTCTTCTCTCGAGCCACTGTTACCACCAATTATTATGATGGAGGGTTGATATAATAATTATGTTTTTTAAAGATAAATTATAACCATACAGTATGATGGCGAGGCAGGGTTTTTTCCACAGTTATTTAAGCTCTTCGTTACGAGAATCGCTGATAAAACAATTTCAGATAAACGAATAAATATGTATGAGGTTGCCTACATGGATTACATTGAATCTTATAAGAAATTTGACTAACAATTTTTGAATCTCTGATAAAGCATCCATCAATGGAAGTTGAGATGCATAAGTGCGCTTCGACTTTACTTCGCAGTCAAGATGAGTGCTGCAGAGCTACGACAAGTGCTTATGGAAGTTTTTGCTAAGTCATCGACTTTGTGAACTCAGAATTCACTAAGCATATACTGAGCGCTAGTTGATTTTTTGTTCGAGTATTGACTTTCTATTTTAAAATAAATTCGCTCATATTAGATTTATATTTTCCTTGCATAGCGTACATGTCATGAAAGTACGTACCTAATAATTTAATATATGAAGAAGATTCCCAGGGGGAATACGAATGCCGTTCTGGAATGAGTGCCAGGCCGGCATATTCCCTGGTTTTGCGGTCATATAATAGCCGCAACACCACACACACAATAGCTTGCATAAAACTTTGCATAATTTAATCCCAACGCTGCCAATTGAAATAAAAATATTATTTATATGCGCAATTATAAAACTATGAAAACAAAAAACGTTTTTTACATCAGAGGCGTGAAAAATTGTGTTTGGCTTTCTGTCATTAAAAGTGTCGCAGGTGATGGCAATACACCTCAGGAGTAATGAAGTTGGGTGAGGAAATAGTTTATGAAGGGTAGGGTAGGAAGTAGTAGTAGACTGGAACGAAGATCATCCATCTTGAGATGGCAATAGGGACCTCACTAAATGGCGGCGACTCACTTTACGAAACAAAATATGATACTGTTTTACGCCGATCGTTTGTAGGGGCTTCAACTTTCCCAATGCGAGCTACGACGTTTAGCGAAGACATACCGCAAAAAAATTAACTACTGCGTACATTGATGAAGATGTCTGAGTGTTAAAATTTCAGTCTAATCGGAGTTACTTTTTTTTAATTAAATTAATCTGAGTCAGTCAAACTTAGCTTAATTTTTAAGTCATATACAAGCAGGCGTGTCTGTAGTTTTCAAAAAAATACGAAAACATCGGTCGGTGATTCGATTCTTTTTCCTTTTAGAAGGGAAATCGCACGGCTCGATGAGTGACACATTAGTTCACTCCGGATAACATGAACGACCGCCGCGGCCGTTGCTACGACCAAATCGGTCGATTTATGCAACGAACTGCTGTCCCATCCACCATGTGAATCATTTAGTTTTTAAACTAGCAAAAACTTTTTCCTTGGCTCACATTATCGGTCTAAAATGAACATTTTTCCTTTTTTTTTGGCAAGTACTTATGGAACTCTCGTAATACGGTTTCATTTGTTTTGAACGGGACAACCCTTTTCAAATAATTTCAAAAATCCTTTGTGAAGAATTATCGTCCAAACATACAAACTTTTTTGTTTATAATTAAAATATCACGCTCGTTTAATTAATCAACACTGTTTTATAATTAAAGTAACCTACACCCATGTAGCAATGATACGAATAGGCTCAATGCTTATACTAAACAGAACGTGAAAAACTTATTATAATTATGTGTTATTCATTAAGATTGAAACATTGAGTAACAATCGGGGTTGAACTATATACCTACGCTCCCATGATTACCGTACTACAAAGCAATATTGGATATGGCTGTGACGTAGCTTATCGGAGCTGTTATCTTATTAGTAGATGGGCTTATCAACCTGCTCATAGAGTTGACATCGATCCTGCTGCATTTGCCTATTATGTCGATACATATGTGAAATTTGTTACGGGTATATTAATCCTTTGTTTTACGTACATATATGCAGAGACATGTAACAGAGTCCTTTAAAGTAATTTGATTGAATAATATTTGCATATTTTTATACCTTCTTTAAATGTTTGCCTTGACGCGTAAATTTATTAACAGTCTTATTTTTAATTTTTATTTGAGTCATTTTTATTTAACACTATGTAATTTCGGAAGACTGTTGACGAATTGTTTGCAATACGTTAAATTAACAACGAGTGTTTCAATAGGCTGGACCGGAAATGACATGGGTGGTCGCCGAGCACACGTCCGGCGGCGCCGGCGAGTTGACGGTGTCGAAGGGCCAACAGGTGGAAGTGCTGGACGCGTGGCAAGCCCGGCCCGACTGGTGGGTGGTGCGCATCCACGGCGACCCGCCGCAAGAGGGCGCCGTGCCCGCACAAGTGCTGAAGCCGCAGCCGCACCACAAAACCTCGCCCTCCCGGCAACCGCTGGCCGCTGGGGATGAGGGACTAGGTTAGTACAAGTTTTCGTTTTACTATTGTATCTTAACTTTTCAATGTTTTGTTGTGCATTTAAAATTTTATAGAATTAATGAGTGGTTCGTGTTCGATACATGCTTCTAAACACAAAAATGTGTTTTTGTGTTGAAATGAGTGATTGCTTTCTAATATGGATTTTTATAAACCCAAAAGTTATGGTAAGAATTATTTTTCTGTTTATAGCCCAATAGGTGCAACTTATAGGCGTCATTGAAAAAAATAGGGGTGAAATAATTTAATTGGAGATTAAAAATTAATTTATAAATAAGATTTCTGTTAAAATAAATAGTTGATAAGATATGCGCTTCGAATTCGTAAAAAATGTCATATCGCTTCTTCTTCAAAAGTTCACGAAGTAGAAAATTGTATAGTTCAAGCGAGCGAAGCCGCGGGCGGGAAGCGAGCGGCTTGTATACAGTTGTAACTTATTAAAGTGAAGCGTTTCATTTGTTTTAACTTTTACATAAAGGCGGACTTATACTATATTTTTTTCACTGTTTATTTTTATTTCGTGGCACTATAGGTCTAATCTAATCAGCCAAATTTTAATTAATAATTGTAAGTATCGTTCTCTTATCATCACCATTTGAGGCGAATATTCAAAACCTGCTGTATATGCGATACGCGTGATCGAATCCAATATTGAAAATGAACGCGTTATGATAAATTGTATACAAACTGCTTATACTAAACGATGCATTACATTTTTATTGCATTTAACCTTTTATGCGCCGACTATGGTTTCATTTGTAATTTATCCAAGAGCAGCTCGACAAAGGAACTGCAGCTTATCTGCGGGTTAGCGAGGCAATTTCATTATGACCGTAAATGCGCCATACGATAGCTTCCGGTGACAACATTAAAATATTATTGATACTTTCCTTCGTAACGATACACTTACATGGTTATTAACTACGCTGGATAAATATGAATCACTCATTTGAGAGGTGAATGAAGTCATTCCTTATCGACCTTTGTTACAGCTTTCCTTTACATTGAAACCTAATGGATTACACTTTTTTCAATGTAATGAATTTTAATATTAACACAAGGCTTTCTTGATTATAAATATAAAATCAATATATTTTAGACATCGAACATTAAAATCTAAAAAGCAACGTTACAAAAAGCGCAGCGTGAAATAAGTGCACAATTCAAAATTGTGCGGTTAGGCTTTGGCACGCTCGTTACAAAATGCCGAAGTGTTCTTTTAGATTTTGTTATAATATTACGTCAACAAGATTATACAACTAAATGTGTTTTATTTTATAGCGTATTTTATATTTGCCTGTTTTTCATATATTAATTAATATCAATGTCTAAATTAGGTAGCTATGCATATGTCTATTCTAATATTAATCACACGGTGATTAAAAATTATCAATTGTTTATCCTTTACTACAGTACCTTGTTAAATATATAGACCTTCCAGTGGGCAGAAAACAATTCTAACATAGACTAATTAGGCATAGGCTTTAAAAATATAAAGAGACCATGTACGAGTATATCGATTATTGTCAGATGTAAGAGATAACATCGCAGTGTTCTAACGAAAAATCAACCAATAAGTTAAATATAAAATTATTTTGATGCAATCAGGCATGATCAGTAATTCAGTAGGTATGATTTAAAATGGCGAAGTTTAAAATTTTACTTGTCTAAAATAATGTATGATTTGAGATGAAATTTTGTTTACAGTATTCATTCTACACATACTATTATGTATCGTGCCTTAAATAATAATAAATGCTCTAAGAACTAAAATCACTAACTCTTAAGTCTCAACTAGGTACCCTCATAATATATCGAAGTATAGGATTCTAAATAGCTTTTATTAACGTAAATTGATAATGAAATGTAAACTTCTATAATACTTAACAACGGTAAAATAACAAGCCTCGCAAAAATTTTCTGCTTTTCAGTTTTTATGAAACCCGTAATCCTAGGTGAAGGCAAAGTTTTAAAACAATTTCACGTTTGTGCGGATCACAGTTTTGCATAACTTTCTATTACTACTTCACCATAAAAAATTTCCCGTATTTAATGATTCTGCCTCAGTCGATAACCATTGTGTTGTTAAAGTTTGCGATTACGTATCATATTAGTTAAAGTTTGTTCTATATTTACTGTTTTCATTTATAAATTTTAAGTTTGTATGTCAACCCTTACCAGTAACGACTTACAATAAAAACCTTACAAAGTACAACAGGCTTTAGAATTTTTTTTATTTAATTCTAATTTTACACATATCTTTTAACGTTTTAAATGTTTGAATGATTAATATACATCTTTTTCATTTTATTTCATATCCCCTGAGCACCTCGGTCTCAGCCTAGCTCTTGTTATTATGGCGTCCCTAATATACCTACAATATTAAAAACAAAAAACGGAAAATCACTGATAATTACACTATAAAAATTAATCTTTTAAAACACTATAATAGTATAATATCATGATTAAAGAAATTGTTTTAAATACCCCATCCCCTAATGTCGTAAAGTGCGGGTAACAACGCTCACGCAATCCGCCTGCTGTGCGTTGATGCATACAAAATGTAACACAATACACTTCTTTCCAACGCAAATTGTCTAAATAGATCGAGCTGTTAGATGCATTTAATTACCTAAAACTAAAAATTTAATTGACAATTTTAATGAAGGTACATAATTAAATTTTTATTGCAGTATGATTGAAAACAATATCGATGTGCCACAAATAAGTACAACCTGAGTTTATAATACAGTTAAATTCTCTACGGAATCACTGGCTTGCAGTTTTTATTTTCGTTGTATTTCCTTGTATTTTATTTTAAAAATCACAATGAAGAAAATGGTTGAGTTTAAAATTATTTTTGTAATAAATTCCATCACGCCGCACCGGCTGGTCTACTTCCTTCCGTTTAAATCAATTTGCAGCACCAACAAACTAAATTTACGTTTTCACAAACAACTCGCAGTGACGCGAAAATGTGAAGACTTTTTCAATTAGAGTGAGTGCATTTAGCCTCCGTCGTTTCATGTTTTTGTTTTTACTAGATTTATTTTTATAGAAAACCAACAAAACTCTTATAGAATAAAGGTAATTATTGTACCAACATATTTATTATTTATGATATTTATTAGAAATATGTTTATTTGAACTTTCACAAATAAAGCATCGTCTAAAATTTTTTTGTTGAAAGTAAAACACTTTTTGCAAAAATTATAACCTATTTTTGATTAACGTTTTTTATTCATACATAATAAGAAAAATGGTCTGTGGCTTATAGTCCGGTCAAATTAGACATTCGGTGCTACATAAATTCGCAACAAGCTGAATTTCGGTACAATTGTTCAAAACACGATTATAAACAATAGCTGAAAGTTCCCCATCATTCCCGTGTGTGGAAAAAAAATTATTCAAGGTCAAATGTCAAAAAAATGAGTTTTTCGCGATTTTCAGCAAAACGGTAATTTTTATCAGAAAAATACCTCAGACTAAAATTGTAGATCATTAAATTATCTATAAAAAATATATCAATCCTTTTTTTCTCACGAGACACCGTTTTGGAGATAGCGCAGTGTAAAAAGTTGTAACAGTTGCAATTGTCATAAAATGCGCACGTTTCCACGCCACCTATGAGGTAACTTAGCGCGTTTTTTTAACGTGGTTTCCCCAGTAGGCCTACTCCACAAGTCAGTAATTATCCAGTTTAATTGAAACTATCGTAAATAATTGATATTAGCCAGAAAAAAAGCGATGTTGATAAAAAACACTTACACTGCTATATCTCTGAAACGGTGTCTCGTGAGAAAAAAAGTATTGATATATTTTTTATAGATAATTTAATGATCTACAATTTTAGTCTGAGGTATTTTTCTGATAAAACTTACCGTTTTGCTGAAAATCACGAAAAACTAATTTTTTTGACATTTGACCCTGAATAATTTTTTTTCCACACACGGGAATGATGGGGAACTTTCAGCTATTGTTTATAATCGTGTTTTGAACATTTGTACCAAAATTCAGCTTGTTGCGAATTTATGTAATTTCACCCAAATTTTTTGGTCTAATTTGACCGGACTATTAAACGTCCAATTTGATATTATTGTATTTTATCAAATTAAAATAATTGATTGTCATAAATACAATATAATATATATAGAGTATAGCGAGAATTTGAAGTTTAAAAGTATTGTACCCAACCGAAACTAAATTGGAAGCAATTTGTAACGTAACAGAAAACGCATCGATTAGTTGTTATCGTCGCAGTTAGTGTCACCGTGGAAATGTCTGGAATCAGAGAACTACCAGCATAATCACATTGAGCAAGGTTCAAAGCTGTGCCATTTTGCCTGTGCAAATAATAATTATCACGCCGCTGCACTGTCGTCAAGGAGGGTTGTTATAAGTTTACAGCCCTTTGCTCTCTAAATGTTCATGTCACTGGCGTTTCTAATGACAAACTGAAAGCTTTTCCTGTTAAAAATATTTCAAACGATTTCTACATTTATTATAAGCTATTTTGTGAATAAGTCAATATAAGATGATTATTTGTCACTAATTATCTTACAGATAAAGTTTCATTTTAAGAATCATATTTTCAATCTCAATTTAGCTACGCTTAGCTATTCCTAGTTTCCTGATTTGATACTGCTTCATACAAATGGGTTGACTTAAATATATACTCATCCGAGCCTGCACAACCAGCCTAATCGAACGCCTTATTTAGATTACGCTTGAAACCTCTTCCCTAATTAAAAGTTATTTTAACAATGTACCTTTTTAGCTTACCTAAAAATATTATAACCTCGCCATTATTAGTCGAACTCACGCGCTTAACTCCTTAACTCTAGTTACTACTATGAAGAGTCAGAGATGTTATAATAGATCTTATACCATAATAACGGACCTAGCCTGTGGCGCCTTCCTTTGTTCTACGGCTTCTTAATCCACAGACAGCTCATACTAGCTAATATGTGCCTTTGTCATCACTCTCCAATATAGCGTAAACTATCAATATACTCGATATCCCTTTTTTAATTAATTGCTAAATAAAATTAAAATAATCTAATCTAAGGCAAATAGAAAAATAATGATTTTAATAGCTGAATACCCTTACTTATTTTTAGTACTAATTACCACATTTGCTATTTGCAATCAATTAATGCGTTCCTAAAATCATTACGATGTTAATTATCTCAACCATTAAAATTAATATATTTACTTTTGTCTGCCAATAAAGAAAGTCATTATATAATTACTTATTAAAAGGTTTTTGTATGGTATAACCCCAGGCTTTCAGATCTACATACTTCTAATAATTGTTATGAATGTTATTCACGTTATGAAATCATCTTTTGGTGATAAAGACCATTTACTTTAAATTTAACTTACGTTTGTCCCTTGCACGCAATAAACATAATCAGGCGAATTTGTTATTATTACCTACTATGATCGTATACTATTAAAGTAATCATTAAATTAAAAATCTTGTAGTATAAACTAACGAATATGTAAATGCATATTACTGGGTAACAGTACCTATGTATGTACTTAGGTATTAACTTATAATAATGCTAATACCATGTAACTTTAAAAATAGAAGTATTAGAAAAATTAAATAGTCAACTGTGTACAAATTTCAATTTCATATTAAAGTAAACATTGGTTAGACCAATGGGCGGTTGTTTATTGGAACGTTATTTTTTACGAGCCGTCGTTAAATGAAGTATGGATGTAGAAGGTAAACCAGAAAATATTTGACATAATTTCATGCAATCTATTTTACACTACGTTAATATATTGTTATAAAGAAACAGTGCTTTACACAATAGACGTAATTTCGTTTAAATTAAAATATGTCGATTTTCCGTTTTTAAATCGGTAATTTGCTTTTTAATATTTATTGTACTTTTACAAAGGCGGTAAGCTTTTATACGATCTAGCAGATAGATTTGGAAAAATAAGGTATCGTTCAATTTTCAATAGGAAATTATAATTGAAATCTTCTGCCATTTTCTCAACAAACATCAAAATAAACTTAAAGTATATATATTTTATCGTTAGATATTGCAGGGAGTAAAAGTTTGCGCAAAGTATGAATAATATTTTTTTAATTTTTAAACTTAAATGTATATTTGAAAATAATATGATACCATATATTGAAAATATTTACTTGTGTTAAAATTGAAAATGAGGTCGAGGGTTAACATGTCACTTGTTAAAAACACGTTGATTGCGTGCGCGCCGCTTTCGTATTGCGGTGACGTGTACCGCGGGCCGTGGGTGCCATGGCCGGCGGCGGGCACTCGTCGTCCGCGATGGGCGTGCGGCGGGC